>JACXGI010017796.1:0-14016 GCA_016801175.1 Esox masquinongy
TAATTTTCTGAGATACTGAATTTGGGGTTTTCATTAGTTGTCAGTTATAATCATCAAAATTAAAAGGAATAAACACTTGAAATATATCAGTCTGTGTGGAATGAATGTATACATTATACAAGTTTCACTTTTTGAATGGAATTACTGAAATAAATGAACTTTTTGATGATATTCTAATTATATGACCAGCACCTGTACACTCCAGAACAAAAACACTCTCAACATGCGAGAACGTTCATATCGACCACATGGTGGCGCTATAATCTGCACATTTTTATATCTCTTGATCAGCTGGCCTCAAAGTCACCCCCACCTGACCCCACCATTGACTCTGTGGACTAATGCTATTAATTTTTTATAGGGATTTGTTTTTCTCATCATTCTATCACTGAGTTGTACTTAGTTGCTTGGTAGACCCACTTTGCAATGTATGCATTTTTAGTTACTCCGCTAAAGGCCGACTAAAATATAAATTAAATTTGGCACATCTGCCTAAAGACATGAGTCTCACTAATGTATACAATATTTCTAACACCCCTGGAAACAGGTTTGGAAACAAATTTGTGAATTATGTATGTTGTCATAGATTTGACACTGACGGCTCCAGGGAGGTGATGCATTATTCAAGGTGGACATGTTTGCTGTTACCTTGTCTGTTTATTTAAAAAATAGCCCAGTCGGAATTACAACAACTAATACCGGTAGAAAATTAACAGATATAAATGTTGATTAACGTACACTTCACTTCTCAGACCTTTTTTTAATCACAATATTTTCATTACCTAGCGACCACTTGCGTCAGTTCAGCTAAACCAACTGTAAAATGTTATTTGTGGAACAGCAAAAGTAAGCTAAATTTACTCTAGCAAATATCGCCTTAGTTCAGTGGTTTCTGCACCTGAGGCCCCCAATCATAAACTGCCCATTGTCCTCCCCTACTCTCTAAACACATGCTGAAATCGGTCAGCTAAATCATTTGGACAAAATAAAACTGTGCAGTAAATTTAACATAGTATATAATAATTAATTACGATATTCATAAGCACGAAAAACATTTTCTTGTAAAAAAAATACGATGTATAACGGTTATATGGTGCGTTCTCACTGTACGCTAAACCCTACAGGCTGAGCCCTGGGCTTAGAGCAATTCGGTTGGAAAAAGCCTATAGAAGACTCCGTTTTGACAGATAAAAAACATGGTCATATGGTAAACTGCATTGAGTTTCTAGTAGGTTATAGAATTGGAGAATGTATGTTTATTGGAACACAGGTAGTAGTCTCAAGCAGGCCAGTTTCCCCAGTCATGGAATCCAACCTGTTTTAATATGACAAAAGGGAGTTGGTGGAAAGGGTTTGGTAACACCTAAGGTATGTGATGCTGAGTTCAAACACATAACACATAAGCTGTTATGTCCTACAGCTCAGAAACTGGGATGAAAAACTCTAGTTAGGTTTCCTACAAGTATAACAGAAGTAGCCTGTAGTCCGCCGAGTGTCCAGCTCTGTAGTCAGCACTGTTTTGAAAAAAATGTTGTACTGTTCACCCACAAGCTCCCTAGTAAACAGAGACCGTCCAGGCTTAGCCAGTCTGAATGGTTGCCACCAATGCCAAGCCAGCTCTGATTTCAACAAATTTATTTTGCATTTTAACCAGGATTCGAGTGCTCGTTTATGGCATAACCATTTTACACCCCTCAGAGCCACGTAGGCCTAGGCTATGGGTACTATTTAGCCGATTGTGTTATCGCAAACATGAGTTGGCCAACAATCTTCATCAAGCATGGACTATTTGGAATTGATGACAGCGTAAAAGGTAGGAATGTTTTTCTCTAGTAGTCTTTAATATAATAACGTAACTTATTATATAACACAATACAGCTTAAATATATGTGGTATGACTATGGACCTGAGTCAGCCCGGTTTTATTTGTGTCCGAGGCAAAAACAGTTGAGAAAGTACCACTGCTGTAATGATCCACACACGTCCCCATGGAGATTACACTATATATTTTTTTAAATGTAGTATAGATTTCATATAATCGAATTTAGAAATATAACAGTGATTCATCATCTGGCCGCACTGACACCCTTACCAGAGTAGATTATATCTAATATGCATTGGTTTCATTTGACAACAGATCAGATAAAGAAGCCCACGGTTCCCGCCTCACGAATCAATCGTAACCTTTACACCGCTCATCAGTCTTCAGGCTCGCGCGGCATCGAGAACCCTCAACTGTTAACGGTTACCTCATTTGAAGATGACGACCTCTGTAATAGTGATCGGGCTCGCGCACGCTTTAAAGTGTTCGTGACTTGTCTTCTCTCGCGCGCGAAGAGCAGGGCAGAGGAGCGCTGTCCCTTTCAGCACCACGCGCGGAGCTACGAGGTGTTGAAACCACTCTGAGTCGAGGGTGGAACGGCAGCCTACAGAACGTGTTGCTACACAGCAACAGCGCCGGGTCTATCGGTGAACTACCACAGAATGGAGATTCAGCCGAGGAATCCCCTCTCAACAGAACAGAAGCATCTGGAACGTATTATTTACTACGCTAGATGAAGATCTAGATGTATTGCGTGTGCTCATGATTTATTGATGTAAATAGTCTGAGGGACTGTCTGGAGGCGGACACATCTTTTATGTCAAAGAAGACCACCTCGCTCAGCACTGACGGTTCCGTGGGAAACCCCTCTTATCTAATCCGGGCGGTAACGCATGACAGACAGAAATATTGACTGAGAGTCAGAGGAAGAAGCTTTATTTTTCTTCCATACTAGCTAGAGGCGTCACAGAGAGGAGGCACATCTATCTACGTCCCTCTCCAAGTTGCTCAGCAGCTCCGCGAAGCACAATGCCCTCGATGGAGCTAACATGCAGACGCGTTGTGTAGAAGGAGACTCGGAAAAGGTCGTTGAATAAAGTAAGGTTTATGATGTTTTATACGGACCGTCGTGTAACATTTAATTAAAGAGTAGCTGATTACATGTACTATTTAGCCTATGGTTTAAAGCATAGAGGTAGACAAGATTGTTTTGTTTATTGTACCAAATGCGCACAAGCGTGGCGTGAGACTTGAGGGAAATCCAAAGTGATGTTGCGATATGAAAGACAATGAAGACACGTTACTAAGCTACCTGGCCGGAGTGTGTGATGTCAGGGAAGATGAACACGTTACTAGGCTACCTCAGAAGTGTGTGATCTTATTAAGAGACAATGTAAGCCTATCTAGATTATGTCGTATGATAAAGCAACCCCCTTCCCCCCAATAAAAACAGGGCAAATCCTCATAAAGGACTGTTCCTGTATTTTTTGTGCTGAAAGAAATAGATTCTAGGGATATGACAGCATCAGTGACAAAAGCCTTCTGCACCACAAAAAAGCAATGAATTTGTCAGCCTACATAAATTAATATTTCCTTTGTCAATGTCAATGAATGCATCCACTTCTCACGCCAATGTGTCTCGTGTTTTTTTTTTCTCTCACAGTTTCCGCAACTCCCTGCTTCTCCCAGTCCCCAGTCCCCACAGCAGACATGACAGGCCAGAGCCTGGACGAGCTGACGGCAGCCTATGAGGACCACGCCATCCGCATCAACGTGGGCGGGTTCAAGAGAAGCCTCCTCTCAAACACCCTGTCCCGCTTCCCAGAGACGAGGCTGGCTCGGTTGTTACAGTGCCGATCAAAGGAGTCAATACTAGAGCTGTGTGACGACTACGACGACACGGAAAATGAATTTTATTTCGACCGGAACCCGGCACTCTTTCCTTACGTGTTGAATTTCTACAACACCGGCAGGCTCCATGTGATGGCGGAGCTGTGCATCTTCTCCTTCAGCCAGGAGATTGAGTACTGGGGCATCAACGAGTTCTTCATAGACTCCTGTTGCAGCAACGCATATCACTGTAGGAAGATCGACTCTGACCGCAGGGAGGACTGGGACGACTGCAGGAGTGACGAGGGCAGCACCGCGTCGTCATTCGACGAGATCCTGGAGTTCTATAACGATGCCACCAGGTTCGACAAGCAGCCGCTGGGGAGCATCCGTCGCCGGATCTGGCTCATGCTGGATAACCCGGGGTACTCCGTCGCCAGCCGCGTCCTCAGCATCCTGTCCATCTTGGTGGTGTTGGGGTCTATAGCCACCATGTGCATGAACAGCATGTCAGAGTTCAGCCTGGTGGACAGGGAGGGAGTGCCCCACGAGGACCCCAGGTTTGAGACAGTTGAACACTTTGGCATCGGCTGGTTCACCTTCGAGCTGGTGGCCAGGTTTGCCGTAGCCCCAGATCTTTTCCGGTTCTTCAGGCACCCGTTGAACTTGATCGATCTGGTGTCGATATTGCCGTTCTATCTGACGCTTGTCATCAACCTGGTGGCAGAGAGCGGCCTGGCGCTGGTGAATCTGGGGCGGGTGGCGCAGGTCCTGAGGCTCATGAGGATTTTCCGAATCCTGAAGCTGGCACGGCACTCCACCGGGCTGCGCTCCCTGGGCGCCACGCTGAGAAACAGCTACAAGGAGGTGGGGCTGCTGCTTCTCTACCTGGCAGTCGGCGTGTCCTTCTTTTCGGTCATGGCCTACACTGTGGAGAAGGAGGACAGTGAGGATTTCTCCACCATCCCGGCATGCTGGTGGTGGGCTACGGTGAGCATGACCACAGTTGGCTACGGAGACGTGGTCCCGATGTCGATAGCAGGCAAACTGACCGCCTCAGCCTGTATCCTCGCTGGGATCCTCGTGGTAGTGCTTCCCATCACGCTCATTTTCAATAAGTTCTCCCTCTTCTACAAGCGACAGAAGCAGTTAGAGATCGCCATGCGGAGCTGCGACTTCGATGAGGAGATTAAAGAGAATCTGCCTTCTTTGAATCTCAGGAACTATTATGCACACAAGGTTAAATCTCTCATGGCGAGTCTGTCTAATATAAACCGTAGCTTGCCAAGTGAGCATAGTCTAAATGAGATGTCAATACATTAAGTAGGCGTCTCTATGGGAAAGAAGCAAAACAACTTGGTGCAGTACATTTTGGAAGAGGCATGTCTGGATGTTGGACTCTCCCGGGCCGGTTTGGAGTTGCAATTAATTTTCAGATTTCCAACTGGCTTCACGAGGAACAGTGTGACCAAACACAAGAGAAAACTATAGTGAAAGTGTTAGTGTTGTTTCTGTGTAAACCAAGGCATGAACTCACTTTGACTGGCAGGCAAGTCACGGCCATGCCATGGCAACCATAACCGTCCCATTGACTTAGCTACGCCTTCCTTTTCTAGGATGAAGACACCCAGCGCTTGACTTGGGATTAAATAAGTCCAGGAACTGACAAATTGCACATTAGACTATGTTCACCAAAATGTATGTGTTAATGAGGCTTGTTCCATTAAAGTAGCCTATCCCAGATCTATTTTGCCTTAAAAAGGAACTGGAATGCTGTTTGCCTAAAATTAGAAATACCGGAACGGCGTTCCGGACCATTCCGGCCCAAGTCAAGCACTGAAGACACCTAGGTCCCTCTCACCTCAGTGGAGTCAAGTGTTTATCTGTGTGGATGATCGTCATCTGAGGGCAGCCGAGGGTCTGAAAACGATAAAACTGTGCTGTGTGTTTGTGGCTGTTCACGTACAGTGGTCATTAAATGGTCTTCAGTGACGGAGACAATATAGGGGTCACTAGTGTTTGACTCAAAGCTCTAAGCGTCATCACTAGCTGTTTTTGCGAAAGCATCCTCTAAAGTGTGCTTGTTGTAAAATGTACAATTTATAGCTTTTATCGTGGTCTCTTCTTATGAAAGAGCTTTGATGTATAACTGTTG
Source organism: Esox masquinongy (assembly GCA_016801175.1). Taxonomy (NCBI): domain Eukaryota; kingdom Metazoa; phylum Chordata; class Actinopteri; order Esociformes; family Esocidae; genus Esox; species Esox masquinongy. The sequence goes on from JACXGI010017796.1 coordinate 5,808, forward strand.
TACACTGTTAACTGCAACTAAGCACCTTCAGCTGTGTAGCTCGAGAAAACCTCATTAAAGACGTTGTAAATGGTTTTGTTTTGAAGTATTGTGAGTGCCAACACAAACTGGTGTACATCCATGTTAGTATTTCTCCTTTGCCAAGATAATCCATCCAGCTGACAAAATGTGTTGCATATTTACATTTTTGTATATCCTTAAAGGTTGTCCTCACTAATCCCTGTATTTGCAGTCACCCTACTCTCACTAGAGTGCACTACATTTATTGTATTTAAATTTAACTTCAATTTTGCAGGATAAAAATTCTTGAGATGCACCCCTCTTGTTTAATAAAATAACAACACTTATTTAAAAAATAATGAGCTCCTTTCTAATAACAGAAATAGCAATAAAAACAAACAATAATTACAACAATAGTTATAACAAATAAAAAACAACAACTGCTACTCCTACTACCATTTCAAGGAACTACTAGGCTGACCTATTATAAGTCCAGTCCATATGTCATGTACACAATCATCCAGGGCCATGGTCAACAGTTGAGTAACCATCAGAGAGCTGGAATAACATTTGAAAGAAAGACATGATCCCCTGCAATCATAATCCATTCAGTTCCACTGTACACGTCATGGATGTCGTTCCGCTGCTGTGTTACAGCCGCTACCAAATGGTCCGCAGCCTCAGTGACCTCAGCCATCGGACCAATCTGGCCCCATGGATCTGGGGTGACATGACTGGTCCTCAGTGCTGACAGAAGAAACCAGTCATCGCCGAGCAGACAGAGGTTAGAGTGTAAGTTGTGTCGTGGACCGTTTCTGAAGGTAATTTATGGTTACAGTGTCGATTTCTTCCACTCGAAAAGCGTTTTTGTGGTGGACACAGCTGGACAGCACCTGGGAGTATTGTCTCTGGGGGTTTTCTTGTAATGTGTCTCTTAAAACACATTAAATCAATTACAATGAGGAAGGATCAGCCAATGGAGGTAGAAGCCCAACTCTGTTGATTACATTAAAATGATGCCTTCCATGGTGATGTCCATGCCGGAACATGTTTTCCTCCCAATCGCGTCCTCTAGGCATCTCAATAGGAAAGAAGCAGAACAACTTGGCAATATGTCTCAGAGAATGCTTATCTGGATCTTCAACTATCCCTGGGCAGATTTGGAGTTGCTGCGATAAGACATGGTTGTAACTAATAGTTGTTCTTTGTAAAACAAGGAGAAAATGTAAGCAAAATGCAAAAAAATAACATATCATCATCATCTTGAGCTTGCAGCTGTTAAGACTTGCTCATGGTCTGATGTCCTATACAATTAAACCACTACAGTTAACTTGACATTAGATTTGTCTAAGCAGAAATACCAAGCATCATACTGCATGTATTAGATTACAGAAAACACAAACATGGTAAACAATATCCCCTGAATACTATTGAAATAGATACTCATCACAAGTGTTTCTCCTTATTTATCTACAGTGGCCAACACCAATTCACTCAAAAAGATTAACGAAATGCTTTGCAGCAAAGATTTACAAACAAGTCCAGAAGATTATCTAAATGCCTTGCAGAGAAGATTTGGTGAGAGCATGTCCAGAAGGAACATTCTTTCCTTTCACAGAGGCAAAGAGTTTGTTATTATTCCACACAGCCATTTCGTGGAAGTTCCTGGAAGATAACGATAAATAATCCCTGTATTCAAATGCAAATGAAACATGTTTATTTACTTGAGTAACATCTCTGCAGGGAAGGATTTCAAAAAAATACCTCAGAAAATCAAATGTGATGGATGGAACAGCTGGTGTCATTTTTTTTTACCATCATCATGTGAACAACTATAAAAGATCAAAACCATAAGTCAAGAATCTCCTGAGAAAAAAACAAAAATAATGATAGCTCTCCTTCAATGGTCCTTGAAGATCTGCTGGTCTAAGTCACTGCATTGCTGGTCTAAGTCACTGCTGGTCTAAGTCACTGCATCGCAGAACAGTGGTCTAAATCACTGCATCGCAGAACAATGGTCTAAGTCACTGCATCGCAGGACAGTGGCCTAAATCACTGCTTCGCAGAACAGTGCTCTACATCACTGCATTACAGAACAATAATCTAAATCACTGCACCGTAGAACAGTGGTCCAAATCACTGCATCGCAGAACAGTGGTCCAAATCATTGCATTGCAGAACAGTGGTCTAAATCACTGCATCACAGAACAATGGTTTAAGTCACTGCATTGCAGTAGTGTGGCCAAACTCACGGCATCACAGAACAGTGGTCTAAATCACTGCATCGCAAAACGGTGGTTTAAATCACTGCATCACAAAACAGTTGTCTAAATCGCTGCATCGCAGAACAGTGGTCTAAGTCACTGCATTGCAGTAAAGTGGCCAAACTCACGGCATCACAGTACAGCGCTCTAAGTCATTGCATCGCAGTACAAGAGTGCCATTGTGGGCAGGTTTTCAAATCCTGGTTAAGGCACACCAACACTTGCTGGGCGCCCAGTAGACGGAGGCACAAAAATTGTCTGAGCATGCCTGGGGTGACAAATGGATGTTGACAGGGCTGCTTTTGACCCATTGCGCTCTACGTCCTCCTTACAGAAGGTCAGGCGCCTACGAGCTCAGTTGTGGTTGTTGGCTCGGTTTTGTGTTCACCTCCAGCATCTGTATGCTGGTGGAACATTACGGATTGATCAAGCAGTGTGGTAAGAGGCAGAATTACTTGGCATGATGTCCTTTGGAGGACACGTGTAACAAGTGTATTCAACTCTTCTAATCCTGCTGTGCAAGTGTTGTGACAAGGCAATAATATTGAATTGGGCATTAAGAAACTGGTAATATTTATATTTTTTTAATTTAATAAAACACAAATATTATACAACAACATCTATATAATTAACCAACAAGACACCGGGGTTATGATATATGGCCAATACACCATGTCAAAGGGCTGGTGGCACAATTCCCCAAGATGCCTTATTGCTGTTATAAACCTGTTAAAACATTTATACAGCAGATTTTAACCAATCAGCATTCATAGTTCTAACCCAGTCATTTCACAATAGCATGCATACATTTTCCACTAGGCTTCTCCCTGTGGGCAAGGAAAGGGGACCTTCTTTTTAATCCATGTGGTTTAGGGTGAGAATCTAAAAGATGAACCTGGACTAATATGTGTTTTCAAGCCGGGCTAAGCCACTTTACATCTGTTGGTTAGAAGTTCTGCTGTCAGCCTGCTGTCGTCATCGTTTCTTGGTGTCTGTGGTGTTCTGGCTGGATTGCCTCTCATTTGTGGAGCGCCAACATGACTCTCCCTCTCTGTCTGAGAAAGAATTTAACAACAACGTGTCGTCTGTCTGAGCAGGATAAGTTACTCACAGGAGTCCTGGAGTATCTGGATGGAAGGACAAATCAGTCTGCCCCTCCCCCCATTACTCCCACTATGGGTCTCTCCCTCCCCCACAACATCACCCCCCATTCCGCTCCTGTCTCTGCCCCCTGCACCTGTAATGCTGTGATCTGAGTGAAGGGATGGATGACAGGCAGCCCTTTCTCTCTGGCGGGCAGCACGGCTCCACAGATGGTTAGAAGTCATTAGGAGAGAGACATCAGCCACGATAAATGACTATTTCTTTCTCTGGAACAACAACCGTGTCTTAGGAAGATACGAAACAGATGAGGAGATTTGTTGTAATTAATGTTGTCTTACTCGCACTGCCTGAAGGGGAAATAATTGCTTTGTCTGCACTCAACGTCACCAGAGTCAGGCACTAAGGCACTAAGGCGGACTGACATTGTAGCTTATTGCCATAGTCAGCGAGCAGGCCACCACACAATGCACCTAACGTTTGTCAGGCTTGTTTCATAAAACTACATGACAGTGTAGCTAACCAGGAAATTATTCCAGCTTTGCACCATCATCATCACTGTAGCGTCTTCAGGCGGTTTTGTGTGTCTCTGTGTGTGTGTGTGTGTGTGTGTGTGTGTGTGTTCAGCAGTAAAACGTCTGTTACTAAAGAGAAGTTGCTTGTATTTGAAAGTCACCATCTGTTAGCTACAACTGGTCTGCTTAAACAAAGTGGGAGGAATGTAGCCTGGGTCTCTGGGCTGATTGTGCTTTCTTGGCTATTAACAAATGATGGAAATACATCTGGAGCCAGGCTAAGCAGAATGCCGTTTGTCTTGTGACAGGTGTTTATCCCTCTGATTCTTCTAAAAGTGACTAGGCTGTGAACACCGTATTTAATAAAATACACGTTCCATTTACGTGTGAGACAACCAATTATCACTATTAATATGTTCATGTATTCTTATATTTAAGTGTGATCAAATACGGAGTTGAGTATTTCTGTCCTTTAATGGGTCAATTAAAAACAGTGTGAGGTTGTATTCTAAAACATCTCACTTTCTCTGTCTTTGTCTTTTTCTCTCTCTGGATCATTTTGCTTTGACTACATTTCTATTATTATCCTTCCTTTTACTAATTTTTCTCTCCCAATTTCATGAAAAAAAAAGAAAATGGACTAAATTATGAAATTGCTTTTGTGTGACAAGGCAGACTTCACTTAATTGTTTCATTACTGTTTAAATTCACAGAACAGAAACTGAAAGCATATATGCAGGGGGAAGACAAAGGGGCTCCCTATCAGTCCGGTGCTCCCTAGCAGTTGGAGGCCCCCTAGCTGTGGACCGCTGATGTGGCTTGTGCCTGGAGCCGGCTCTGACCACAGCCATTGGTTCTCAATGAGACTGACTACAAATGGTCCTTCAATCAATCAAATGAATTTTATAAAGCCCTTTTAAATCAACAATTGTCACAAAGTGCCTATATAGATACCTAGCCTAGAAACCCCGAAGAGCAAGCAACAACAACAAATTGACACACAGTGGCTAGGAAAACAAATTGACACACAGTCCAATCAAGTTCGGAAACTTAGTAAGAAACCTAGAGAGGAGCTGGACCCTGAGGGGGGGCCTCTTCTGGCCACGCCGGGTGAAGATTATGCATTACCTTTTTGGGAGACATCAATATTTTTGTGTGTTCAGATGACCAGTGGGTCAAGAAATACCAGTTGGCAGTACTTAGCACCTAGTGTAGAGAGGCTTCTATTGAAGTAATATGATCAAATGCTTTCGTTCTATTTAAGATTCTAGCAACTGCATTTTTCACTAATTGATTGATTGAATAATAACAAAGACTTTAAATTGCCCTTGAACAATGAGACTAACCTTTATAATGGTTGGCAGCTGAATCCCACTTTGCCTAAAGGGAACCCCATAGCTCATCCTCTTAGTGTACTAATTAGTAATGTTAGCAATTATACTTTTGTGTGATAAAAATACAACGTCTCAACACAATTATACAACAAGTGAATTTGAATTTCCCTGTAGAATCTCTCCTCTGTATTCCTCTGTTCATAAAATAACACAAGTTCCAGCATTCCTCATGGCGACCACCTCCCTGACAAAACTGTGATTGAGTTTTTGAAGACAAAAAAATACACTTTTTAAACATTAGTTATTTTTGTAACACTACGGTTATTGTGCCCATATGGGGTTCTGTGCTTGGCTGAACTAATTACAAGCATACACAGAAAAATGCTATTTTCTGTTTCTTTTGCCTGGTGCCAGTACTATGCGCTCATAAGTTAAGTACGACAGATGTCATGGGTAAAACAGCACATTCGCGTTCATCCTGCTTATACTACACCAACAAACAAAAACATTAACAGTTTTTCCAATGATAATTTCCTTTTCACAAGAAAATTCATGCTCTTTCAGCATTTGCTTAGGTGATTACACATAGGCAACTGTACTAGAAGCCCTGATGTTTAATGCATGCCAAGTAGGCTATACCTTCACGGTTGTCCCTCAACAGTTGACAATATCACAAACATTAACACGTTTACCAGTAGAATTAACTTTTTCCAATTATAATTTCATTTTGATATACAAACAGATCTCATCAATTCCTGTAGCTTCTAAATCTACACTACCCAAAGTAATCTGAACATCCATTCCAATAGCCACTATTTGTTCAGCAAGAAGCAAGGCACAAATCAAAAGATATAATTTTTTTTTTTTAATTTACTAATTTGCCATCCATATAAATCTGTTCTGGTTCAAAAGTGATTAGTTAATACATTATTCAATCTGTATTTGGATGTTGCACTAGGATATTGTCAGGAGAAATCAAACATATATGGTTCAATATGACCATGTAAGATCATTTCCAAAAATGCATGATTCTGATTATGATGACAAGCCATTGTGTTGTGTAATGTAAAGTTAGTTGACTGATTAGCTAGCAATAGCTAGTAAGTCTATGGGGATGTTTTCAAAATCTGCATCGCCTCATAATTTAGGACATACTAATCTGTATCGTCTCATAGGAGGTTTAGGCCCAAATCGCATACTATCTGTACTATATAGTATGCTAGATGAAGATTAGTATGTCCTAAAACACAGTACACTGGAAATAGTTGGTTAAAAATGCCTGGACGGTTTACTATTTCAGGTGGATTTTCAAAGTATGCAGCCATGGATGATTTTTAGGGTAATATACCCATAATCCCTTGCAATGGAAGACCAGGGGTTTGCGACAATTCTCCCGACTTTTAACTTGCAGTCTATTTTTACAATACTTGTACAGTTAATCCTAATTGAAGTGATTAACACTTCAATACATTCAACAAGAATATGAATAATCACGTAACAATAATAAAGGTTTATTCACTGTTCTTGTTGTTATATTGAATCAGCAAAACTTAGTGGAGTCCACACTTTAGCCAAGGATTCTGAGCAGTCAAATTTGATACAATAAATTCTTACAGGTTTAGCTAGCTTACACTACATACATCATTATGGAGGAATATCAGCAGAGCTCTCCGCACTTCAGACTGGCGACTGACAGCTCTTCGACAATGTAGCTTATCGCCAGGATGGTAGGCATTTGAGGTTATTCAATTTATCACGAGTAGCTTGGCTACTGTAGTTAAATACTCAAACTTGGCAGGATTTAATTAATACGAGACAAAACAATCTAATGTGGAGACACAATTTTATTTTAGTGAGTCCTAACACTGGCATAAGTTTACTACTAAACAGTACTTCACAATCACCCGCAAAGTATGTACTGGCAGTATGTAGCCCCTGACTGAGACGGGGCCTAAGTCTTTCAGCAGGAGAAAAAATGTTGTCACCTTGTACATTTATCAAGATGTCTGCTGATAGGAACATTGCTGAAAGACCTCTGAGGGCTCTATCAATCAAGGACAGTCGTGGCTACGCAAACACTGACGTGTAGCGTGATCAGTGTAACATGGAGGCTTTGCGAAATGAAAGAAAACATGACTAGATTAATTTTTCAGATCTCACTAGTCCTTCAATACACTTTCTGATGTAACACAGTGTGTTGTTTAAATCCCATTCCCCCGCTCCTTCTGGCCCATTATGTGTGAAACAAATCTCACTGACTCTCACTGAGAGGCTTACTGTGAGTCTCTTCCTCCCTGCCTCCACTCTCTCCCCCCCACCATTCTACCCTCTCCCATCCCTTTCTCCTCTTCTGTCCTCTCCTCTCCGTTTAGATGTCTGTCTGTATAATGTGACTGGGAGGCTGGAAGCCACTTTTTGGACCGATTGAATCAGTTTAACTGTATCGGTAATGCTACAAGGCTGACAGACTGTTAATATGAGATCTCATTCACTCAGAGGCATTCGGCAGCCAGGCAAACCTTCACAGAGCCTGTTGAGGATAATTGGTATAAATATAGATTTCTTGAACGTGATTAAGCTGGTGAGGAACTGCTGTAACAATAAACACCTATAATAAACACAGGCTGGGGGGTATCATTCACATTTGGGGGTTCAGACCTGAAAAAAACGGCTTACAAAACGTTTACCACTCATGCCAGGAGATTTTGCCAGGGGAGCCAGTGTGACAGTCCAGGCTCCAGAGGAATGAATGAATGCCAAAACACAGCAGCACCTGTTTTTTTGTGATTACCTCTCCACAGTTACCCCTGGAGACTCATCTGACTGCAGCTGCTCCGATCTGCAGCCGGAGCCTCTGTCTGATCTGAGGGCAGAAATGCACCTCTGTTTTGCGTTGTCATTCCACCTACGGTCTGAATGGAGCACAGTGAGTCCAGCATCGCTGTGTCTCAAATGTCACTCTATTACCTATGTAGTGCAATACATTTGACCAGGG
>JACXGI010017797.1:0-14007 GCA_016801175.1 Esox masquinongy
CCCACACCTGAGGAGTACCAGGCTTGAAAGACCCGTTGCTGTCCCGGTCCAAAGTCCTCCTGGTTGTGTTGCAGATCAAGACGATACCTGACGATTTCAGCTGCCACTGTGCTGACACCTCCCCCTCCCCGTGTTGTCCCTGTCCTTGTCCATCTGGTCATGCTTCCGACCTGGACTAAGTTTAAATAGACTCTGGACTTAGCCCACATGCATTTATTAATTATTACAATTTGTACTCTTAATATGTTCACCCGGCACAGCCAAAAGAGGACTGGTCACCCCTCTGAGCCTGGGTCCTCTCTAGGTTTCTTCCTAAATTTCGGCCTTCTTAGGGAGTTTTTCCTAGCCACAGAAATTCAACACTACTGTTGTTTGCTCCTTGGGGTTTTAAGGCCAGGTGTTTTGTAAAGCACTTTGTGACAACTGCTGATGTAAAAAGGGCTCTATAAATAAATTTGATTGATTGATTGAAATATAAAATAAACTGTTAATCATCCCAAGAGAATTTTGTCTCTGTACTTACTTCCATTAAGAGTTCCTATCGATGGAATTACCATCACAGTAGGTAGAGCTGCTTTGACTGATGAGTCGATCTCCTAATGTCACATCCACTTGTGAAAATATGGTGGCCAGAGGATAATTAATGAGAGCCACCTTGGCATCAGCTGGATAATTGCCGCCGTCTTTCTTTGTCACTTTGATGCTGACGTGTAGCAGAGTGTTATTCAGGTCCAAGTATTGCTCCCCGTGACCGGGGATAAAAAAAATTCTATAGGGCTGTCCTCTGTAAGGGCTGAGATTGGCATGATCTCAATAGAATTTGCACTATCTATAGAAAATTGAGTCATGGGGTCCGAAAAAAGGTCAAGCTCCGTTTTAATTGCTTCTGCTGACATTCGATGTAAAAGAGCCATTTTTAGAAAATACTTCCACATATTCCTTTTGCAGACCTCCTACCTTTGCGCCGCTTTTGACTTACTGATTTTATTTTAACCGTTGACCTTGGCTTTTTAGGGGGAGGCATCCGCACATCAGGGCGTCTCTTTTTAGTTCTGCAAACCAACATCATCAGTCCACCGGATCCTCTTTGTTGTTCAGGATCTGATGCTGTGCGTTTGCTCATAACATTCGATATGACTTCGCCTACTATATTTTTAGCGGCATTTTTCAAATCTGGCTTGGTGATGCTAAAGCCTCTCTTCATGAATGGTATCACCATTCTAAACAAATTACGAAATATACCGCCCACCCCTGAACCATACATAGTCAGGGTGCCAATAATAACCCGGGAGTCCATTCCCTACTTGATCAACGTAATAAGATATGTATCGGTTAGGATCAAGATGCGGATTGTGTAACATCTTTAAATATGTAAAGAAGATTGGACCGCCCGAAAGTGGAGTTTAACATGTACTTTACCCCAATCAAACGCTATATTTTTATTCTGATCCGTCTTAATCTCAGTCTGTATATTTTCAATATACTTCTTGGTTACCGGTATATAGTGTGGCCGCGCATAATTAATTGTGACAATATCTCAGTCTGTTCCCTCTGTATGAACTGTCCGTAGGAGTGGCGCAAAACTGTCTCCGACCCTTTGAAAAGATATCCCTATACATAAACATGTTATAAAATACGGCATGTATGTCTACAGGTAAAAGGGTTCAAATTATCTTTTGTTTCCAGCCATCTGTCAGGGCGCATCCCTAATATGTAAGCTAAACTTCCTCAAGTCTTGATAGCTGACTGGCTACAGCTACAGGTATATAATCTCGACGAGGCCTACCTCCCAGCTCCCCTGTAGCTCTATCGGTTTGGCAAAATTTGTTGTGAAATTAGAACTTTTGTTGTTTGGGTATATTTCGGCTGAGGCATTGCTGGGCAGAGTCAGATAAAAACCTGAGGTTTCCATGATTGTTGAAATCACTTGTGAACAACTCGCCCCAGTGGCAGTTATTTTATCCTGTTGCATGCAATACTTCTGACTCTAGGACCCAGCTGTTGAACTTTTCCGGCCAGTTTTTCCACCTGACCAATACGTATGTTTCTCCTTTTACTTTCTTTCATTTCAAAATCTCATCTACATGAAAAACTTTGTCTTTAGTTATCTTCACTTTTTGAAGCTCTTGTTCATAAAAGGTACCCTCGATAGACTCTCCATCATAATCGCTTAGTTTATAAACAGGGGGTATACGCGGTACACATTCTGTCACTGTAAATAATGAGTCAGAGTATCCTTGTTCATATTTCTTATCAAAAACACCTTGCAATTTTGAGACACGAACAATATCTCCTTTTTTGAATTTAAAAACAATGGCTTTCTTTTTACGAAGGGGAAACCAACCGTAAAGATTTTTAAAGACTTCAAGTGTGTTCTCGGATGTTACTTGTGACGATGCCATGCGTATGCTCTTGTGATAGCTGTTGTTATAACTTTTTACCAGGTCTTAAATCACATCGACTAATAGACGTGTTATGAACTGTAAAATATCGCCACATCCTTTCCTTCAAAGTCCTGTTATAACGTTCCATAACGGACACTTTTAAATCTGACCCAGTGGCAAAATGTAAGATGTTGTGATCGTTCATCAGTTTTTTAAACTTATGATTAAAGAACTCTTTCCAGAGTCTGTTTGCACTTTCTTGGTAATCCCACTCTCTTTTAAAATAGATGTAAAAGCCGTGGTCACTTCTGCTCCCCTCTGATTTTGTAGCATTCTTACAAAAGATGCTTTGGAGAAAATGTCTATTACCGTTAACAAGAAGTGATTTCCATTGTTTTTATCCACCAGTGCTTGCGGAAAAAAATATGTTTTTCATTAGCTGCCCCATCCTCCTAATTCTCGTTATTATGGCTATTCCAAAAGTATGCATCAGACACTTATAGAAACTCGTGAGGAGAATTTATTTAAAATCAGTTTACATGCTTACAATATCAATCAAGAGTTTAAAATCAGTTTTCTCGGTTACATAATAATTAATGCTTTGTATTTTTAAAACACACACATCGATTATATAGGCATACAAACAAATTAGATGATACATGTTACATGTCATCGGTGGTTCAAAGAAAAAACATAAAACTTTAGACAAATATTTTTCTAACGGTCCATCTACTTCTTGTGATATCAATGTTAGCCATTTTTGAGTCATACGGACACGATCCAAGATTTCCTCCATTCTTTGCACACGTTCAACATTAACAAAAGTTTGGGATGTGTAGAGTGAAGAATCATTTACTTTCCTTTCAATAATTTTCATAACATTTATGAAAATTATTCTCTCAAATAACCTACATAAACAGTTATTCTTTCAAATAACCTACATAAACAGTTACCCATTATAGCAATTATAGGTTTCAGGAAACAGATTTTAGACAACCTGAGTGGGAGACAGATCTTCAGGTATGTTCTGCCAGAAAATCATGACTTTGTTTACCAGGCCCTGGCGGTCTTTGTTCTTGCTCAGTAGTGAATCAGAGATCTTGTTCAGGGTCTTACTGATGGAGGTTGACTCTTTCAGCTCGTTTAGAAAAACCTCTGAAATTCCATGTATTCGAGGTAATTCAAAGTCCCAAGGGTTCAGGGCACTGGCCGACGCGGGTATGAAACGATCAGTCCACAGTCGCTTGACGAGGGCGTCAAAATGGTTGATATAATAATACTTGGGACAATCATAAAGGCACTTATGATGCTGCCGCTGACTTCCATGGCCTGTAAGACAACCATGGCAGTTTTCTTTTTTGTGCTCCTCGATCACAATCCCTAAAAGTGTTACAATGGAAGCCTTTATGGTGTTCACAAAAATCAGACTGAGTCCACCATCAAAAATGTCCGAATCAGGGGTGTAGGAAGGCAGGTCAGGTGGCGGGGTAGGGGGCCACATAACCGGTGAGTAAGACGGAGGAGTGCTACACGGGTTGTTCACACATATGGAACTTATATCCCATTCCTGGTCTCAGGCATCTTCATCAAGCAATGGCGTAAACGATGTTTTAGGACTGCGCGTAGTAGGCAGATAGGATAGAGGTCTTTTCCGAGGTTGTGATATAATGCGGGGGTTAGGTCTCCCGGCGGAGTCCTCTGACATCAAGGAAACCATGATTCTTTGAAACAGTCTACTTTAGCCCTGCTCTTTTATTGCTGCATAGATCCTTTGACAGAGGGCATGACTTTTTATCCAAAACGTATCATTCCTGCTTCCACATACATCTTGGTTTTAACTGGATCATGTTTATAACTATCGTCGGCAGCAAGACATCTCCTATGTTTAACAACACTCTGCCATTGTTGACTTTGTACGTATAGCTCATCAATTCTCCAAAACATATAATTTTCTAGATCAACCCAAACTTTAACAGGTATCCTTACCTCTGACATTTTACCAATCTTTCTGTCATTTGTCTTCCTCGTGAGGGAAGAAATCTCAACAAAACCAAATGGAAGTCCATTTTTCCTCCGGATTTTTATTGTGTGCTGCATTGTCTCTGTGGAGCTCGGTACACCTTCCCAATCGATCTCCAAACCAGTGTCGCTAGTGTAACCTCTCATACTTTTCTTCATTTCAGGACACACCACATGGCGTAATACATCCCAGTCATTAATTTGGTACTCCACGCCACATATGTCGTTTGTATATTCAGCTCCCATGGCTAAAATGTACAACTTCACTTTAGAAGCAGGGTAATCAAACGCAAAGCCGAGCACTTTTCCATCCGCCATGTCATGCTGGTCCGTCAGCTGCTTAAACTGAGGTATTTGAGTTCTATACACATTAAGAAAACGCTTCTTTGGCGCTTCATATATTTCTGGAACGTATCTTTATTTTCGATCCTCCGTCCTGCGCCCTATTTCGTAAGTCTGGGTTGTCGCAGGTGTATCACTAAGCACAGACGCCATCTTGAACTAAAAAAAATGAATTCAACTGCAAACCAGGAGAAGTCTACCTCTTATTTATTTGGGACTCTCAGAGAATGAACCTCACGGTAACAACTGCTTAACCCCCCTTGCACCGCTACAGCTCAAGAAACCCAACACCCTCTGATCCCTGAGAAGGAAGCCCCAGGAAAAACAACTATTACCATCCCTTGCTCTGCTCCTCTCCATCTTTCATCTCAAGACTAACGCAGAAGAACATAACCATAAAACATTTTTATTAACCACCCCCACCTAACCGGACATGAAACCCCGGAAAAAACAACGGTTAACATCTCCGGACATAAATTAACAACCATTATAAAAGTCATTATTCATAATCCTTTTGATCTCCCCTCTCATCCCACAGAATCACCTATTCTACCCCTCCCTCCCTAACTGGACATGAAACCCCTGGAAAAACAACTGTTACCATCCGGTCATAAATTAACAACCTTTAAAAAATCATTTTCACACACACAGCTTAGCCTACAGCTCATTAGTGATGTATCTTGTCATATGGTGCATACAGTTGAAGTCGGACGTTTACATACACCTTAGCCCAAACTCCGTTGTTCACAATTGCTGACATTTTATCCTAGTAAAAACTCCCTGTCTTAGGTCAGTTAGGATCACCACTTTTTTTTAGAATGTGAAATGTCCGAATAATATTAGAGAGAATCATTTATTTCTTTTGTTTCTTTCATCACATTCCCAATGAGTCTGAAGTTGCCATACACTCAATTAGTATTTGGTAGCGTTGCCTTTAAATTGTTTGACTTGGGTCAAATGTTTCCACGTGCTTCCCACAATAAGTTGGGTGAGTCTAGGACACGCCCATGCCCTGTGTCTTAGATTTATGAAAGTTTGTTCCATAAGTTCATCTCACAAGGATCATTTTTGCTAATGGGACTTAAGGTTCGCCATATTAGATTTTCCACCATTTTTAATTTTGTGAAAAATGTTTAAAACAAAACACTTATTGCACCAAATGTCTGATCTTCACGTCCTTTGATATTTGGCTTATATAGACCGAGTTCTGTAAATGTGGTCGCTATTGACCAATAAACATTGAAGTGGGTGTGGTTTTACACATATATGTATATAAATCAGACACAGTTGATGTGATAAAATCATTTGATGTACATGTCCATAACATTATTACGATGTAAGGTATGCAAGTAAATTACATTTTACCACAAGGTGGCACCATAAAAGCCCGATGGCATTATCTCTTTATCTGTATCACTGAGTGTGATTTACTTTTGGCACACATAATAAGAGTAATCCATCTAGCTAATGTATGAAATATGGTTCAATTTAGCCACATGGGGGGCATCATTGGACAAGAAACATCATTCATGCTTTATTTCGAGAATGTATGAATAGATGGTTCACATGGATCTCTCAAGGCACAAGTGTGAAATGAGGCCAATAGCAGCTGAATGCTGAAACATGCTCAATGCTGCTTGCAGCTTTATTTATTATTATTATTATTATTATTATCACAGCGTTTTTCGGTCATTTTTGCGAATTCCTGTGAGATAAAATGGCCCAAAAAGGCCCATCTTCGCATGCTAATACAGGCCCAATGGCCACAACATCTGGTGCAGTGGTATGCAAATCAAACACATGATGGTGCTGTAACAAACCTCCAAGTGACCAAATTCAAAACCCCACCACGCCCAGCCTATGTGACTTAGAATCATGAAAATTGGTACATAGGTCTATCTCCTTACAATGAACATTTTTCTAAATGGGACTCAAAGTCCACCATATTGGATTTTCAGCCATTTTGGATTTTGTGAAAAACACTTAAAACAAAAGATGTGCAAGCATCTTCCTACTAACCACAAAGGGGCGATGTTGAACCAGACAACTTCGCAAGCTCACGCCCCTTACTCCGTTTGACATAGAGACAAATAAAATGGTGGATAAGTCAATTTCCTCATAAGGAACATATTTGCCAATTGAACTCATTAGCTCCGCCTTGATGGATTTTCAGCCATTTTGAATATAGGGGAAACACTTCTGAATCAGAGAGTTTTATTGTCAAGAAAGTTTCACATCAAACAAGGAATTTGTTCTGGCCCGTTGGTGCAACAATGAATACAAAAGGAAAAGGGGAAGTAAAACCAAATAAGAACAGTGGACTGAGCATAAAAATTGTAGACTGTGCATGAATAAATTACTAAAAATAACTGAAAAGTATGTAAGGTGCAATATTTTTTCCAGTTGAGGGTTGTTTATGTATGTGAGGAGGGGTTATAGATTTGTCCAGTTGAGGTTTGCGTGTGTATGTGGGGAGGGTTTATAGATTTGCTCGTTAAGGGTGGTGTGTGTATGTTGGGAGAGGGATATAGTCAATTTGGTTCCAGGGGCATGTTCATGAGGCATGCTGCTGTAGGAAAGAAACAGTTCTTGTGGTGGGAGGTTTTGGTCCTGACAGACCTCAGCCTTCTGCCAGATGGGAGAGCACTGGGGTGAGTGGGATCAGCCCCAATCTTTGCCGCTTGCCTCTGCATCCTGGAGGTGTGTACGTCGTGTTGAGATGGCAGATTGCAGCCAATCACCCTCTCTGCAGAGCAGATGGTGCATTGCAGCCTGCCCTTGTCTTTGGCAGTGGTGGCAGTGTACCAGACGGTGCTGAGGAGGTCAGGATGGACTCTATGATGGCAGTGCAGAAATAGTCGTTGGCAGGTTGAACTTTTTTGGCTGTCGCAGGAAGTACATCCTCTGCTGTGCTTTCTTTGTAAGAGAGGTGATGTTCAGCTCCCACTTGAGGTCCTGGATGATGGTGGCGCCCAGAAAGCGAAAGGACTCTACAGAGTTGACTGGGGAGCCATCCACGGCAATGGGGGGAAGGGCAGCTTGGCTTCTCCTGAAGTCCGCTATTATCTCCACAGTCTTTAGGGCGTTGAGGTCCAAGTTGTTCTGTCTGTGCCCGGACACCAGA
The DNA here is from genome assembly GCA_016801175.1 of Esox masquinongy. Lineage (NCBI taxonomy): Eukaryota > Metazoa > Chordata > Actinopteri > Esociformes > Esocidae > Esox > Esox masquinongy. Next base: position 7,870 of record JACXGI010017797.1, read on the forward strand.
TGGTCAATATCCCACCTCTAGGCGGACTCGTCTCCATCTGAAATAAGTCTGATGTGGGTGGTGACATCCACAAACTACAGGAGCTTGACAGAGCGGTGACTGGTGGTGCAGCTGTTTGTGTACAGGGAGAAGAGTAGGGGGGACAGGACAGCCTTGGGGGGAACCGGTGCTGGTGGTCAGTGGGTCGGACAGGTGCTTCTCCAGCCTCACGTGCTGCTTCCTGTTGGACAGGAAGGCTATGATCCACCTGCATGTGGACTCAGGCACTCCCAGCTAAAATAGCTTGTCCTGGAGCAAAGCAGGAATTATGGTGTTGAATGTGGAACTGAAGTCCACAAACAGGTTTCTGGCGCTGGTTCCAGGGGAGTCCAGATTCTGGAGGATGAAGTTAAGCCATGTTGACCACGTCATCCACAGACCTGTTGGACCTGTAGGCAAACTGCTGTGGATCTAGGGTGATGGTCTTGAGGTGGAACAGTACAAGGCGCTCAAATGACTTCATAACCACAGAGGTCAGGGCAACGGATCTGTAGTCATTAAGTCCTGTGATCCTTGGCTTCTTAGGGACTGGGATGATGATGGAGGACTTAAAACAAGCCAGGATACAGCATGTCTCCAGTGAACATTGTAATGACTTACTAATGTAAAAGTCAGTATGGCACCGAATCATATCCTATGTATTATATAAATCCTATGATGTACTGTATCTGCCTAATATGATGTAATTTAAATACAATATGATGTGATTTGTTCCACCACTGGGAGGTAGAGCTACATGCGAGGTTGATGTTTAGGTAACTCCACCCAGGTTTAAGCAACTTCTGCATAGCAGTGTTTACTATAAAATTAGACTTTTTCCGGCTTTATTTACAGACATTAACACACAATATCCAAAGTGAAATAAAATTCTAAATGAATTACAAAATATATTTTAAAAAATGAAATCTGTAAAATAGCCTATTTGGATAAGTTAACAACCCCCCTTAGAATTACAATTGCCAACTTGTGGTGGTTTAACCAATAACCTTCCATATCACAAATCAAGCTAATTAATTTTCATCTGTGATCAACTGTTGTGACTTTGAATAGTTCCGAATAAAAGCAGATTATAGAGGACTCCGCTGCTTAGTAGTGCAATTCAAAGCAAAGAATCCACTATTGGTAAGAAGCCTTTGCACAAGTCTTGGGGTTTGTGAGCAGCAATGTATCATGAGAACACGGGCCCATCTTGAAATACTACCAGTTCACTCCAAAATAAATCTGGTATTTGTTGTTCCTGTGTCATAAAATGTTGTAAATAAAGGTAATTAAGATTATGACAGGTTTTGAAATATATTGTATCATATAAATATTAAAATAATAGACAACACACACTGTAGGGCAATGTTTCTGATATTCAGTTCCCTTACAAGAGTTCCTCCTACTGTGTTTGACCTAGCTTGTTCCATTGTCTGTACAACTCCAATCCCCTGACTGCCATGATGACGAGAAAGGGAGGTAGAGATGTTTTTTGAGGCCACACCTTCAGGTGGCTTTTGCCTGTTTGGCGTCCCATCCCTGGTCAATAACAGAGGAATAAAGAGATAAAGAAAGGGGTGTTAACACACTAGTTACTAATAGACATGTGAGAGTAACCAGTCAATCTTTTGAATAACTGTCACTTAAGACGCTGTCAGCAAAGTAATTTTTGACTCCGCCAGATAAAAGAAGGTTGGAGGTAAGTAAAGACAAATGCAGAGAGAACTTGTTTATACTGTTATGAGTTGTTTGTAGTAACATAGTCTGTTGTATATAGATAATGTGCTATGAGGTCAAGGTATGTTGAATTCATTCACAAAAGGATCTGCATGTGTGAATGTGCTTGTGAGGGCATTTCATGTCAATTTGTGAGAGTTCTGTCATGATAATGATCTGCTATAATCCAGTGCCATACTGAATTATAGTGCCATTGCTTTACATTAATGACAGTCTAATTTTTTTTGTAAGTTTTACTGTTACAAAACAGATCTTTGACATTTTAGATGATCTTCTCCTAGTCCAAATCCTCTGATTTGCACAGTTACTACTCAAAACCAAAATCTGGCAACAAATCAGCTAGGTGTTCAATAGGAAATGAATGGTACTGAAGTAACACTTTAAACCCTTTATCAACTTCCAACCATAGCAGCAGTCAGTCATTTGAATGACTGACGAGGGAGGCTCAAGAATATAACAGACTTCAATCATTCTTTGTTGTTGAAACTTATATTTCAAATGTTTTCTGATTTAATACAAGCATCAAAGAAATCTCACACAACTGGAAATCTGAGTGTAAGATTACATGCTTATGTTCCTAACCTAGTTGTTTAAAACTGATAATGGAAAAAATGTATTAATGGTACATTTATCAACCTGGGTCAAGATTTCCTGGGCTACTTTTTTGACAGATATGGCAATGACCATTGGAGATGACAATACAAAATAAATTTTATTTGTCAGCACAGCTTCCATTAAAAATTAGGAAAACAACAGCATATATTCTATGGATCTCCATCTGACATGTAAATTGACATTAGCTCTGTCACAACAATCAATCCACCAATCACTACCTAAATGGTTTGTGGTTTAAATAGAATAGCTGTAGTATTTCTGATTTCTTGAGAATGTATATATAAATGTACATACATACAAATATAGCTCTGGAAAAAATTAAGAGACCACTGCACCTTTTTCTTCCCTTTCCAAAAAAGTCGAAAAGGAAGGTTTTGAGTGAGGAACAGAAGGGTTAAAATTAAGACCACTACAAATTGAACGCTTTTGTTCCTCACTCAAAACTTTCCTTTTCAACTTTTTTGGAAAGGAAAGAAAAAGGTGCAGTGGTCTCTTAATTTTTTCCGGAGCTGTATATAAACATTGATCTTGGCAGAAAAAACTACCCAGACACTCAAACTGGCTAATAATGTACTTGATTTTGAATGCAGTACATAGGCTGTGGTAGACTGGAGGAATTTTGCTGACGTTATTCAACCTCAACAAAACACCCTTCCCATACACACCTTTTGGCAATTGACACAGAGTTCTGTATTTGCAGCCAAAGGTCTGTATTGGAAAGGTGTGTCGTAGAGGGTGTGATTGTGTATCACTATAAGGAAAGAGCCTGATTGACAAGTTTGAGGGCTTAACTGATGAGTCAGGTGTTAAAGAGCACTGGCCATTTGGCACAGTTTGCTGCCAAAGGTGTGTCTCTGTCTACTGCCAAAAGATCTGTACTGGAAAGCTGTGTCACAGGGGGTATGTTTGTGTATCACTATGTGGACAGAGCCAGATTAACAGGTTTGAGTAGTTAACTGTCAAGTAAGGTGTTAGACAGCACTGGCAGTTGGCATAAACACTAGCTAGCCAGCTCTTGAGAATTTGTGAAAAGCAGTAAACCACAATATCTAAGTGAAATAAAACATCTACAAAAATTTAAATTAAAACAGCAAAAGACCCTATTTGTATAAGTAAAATACCCTATCTGCTTTTATTCTGAACTAATCAAAATCACTATACAGTAACTGATCACAGATTGAAGCTTGATTCCTTATTTATCCTTAAATGGTTGGTTATACCACAGCAAGTTTGCATTGCAATTCTAAGGAGGGATTTTTACTTTTACAAATAGAGCATCTTCGATCTTTCGATTGTAATTAATTTTCTGTTTTTTAGAATGTTTTTTTTCACTTAGATATTGTGGGTTTCTGTGTGTAAATAAGTACTGGATAATCTCTCAATATAGATGGACATTGGATAGATGACTCTTTTACAACAGTTGTTTCATAATATGAAAAGAAATCATAGTGCCATGGTCCTGGTCCTCTCATTAAATGTTTCTATGTAATAAAACATTATTACAATAATTGTTTTATTGTGATGAATCACAATATTGGTATTGTACTGTATAACTAAATTGGGTGGATGAAATGATAACTTCACATTAAATATTTACCTTTTTTCAGATTTGTAACGATATCAAAATGTCGTATGTCTACTCTAAGACGTCTTATTCTCCCAATGCAGGTAAGTAACTACGGACAGTTCCTAGTGAAATTTTACACACACACACTGATTTTAAATGTGGTTTTATTGCTAGCTTGAGGTACACTCTTGGTGTATAAAGTATAATTAAAACATGATTTTGAGACCAGGATCTTTTCATGTAAAGATGATCTCACTTTTTGATTTGTTGGGAGTTTACAGAAACTCTATTTTATTGTTTAGGTCAAAAGATTATTATTTTAAGACATTGTCCTGCCTGTTGGCCTTCATGCAATTTTTTTGTTCCATGCACAATTTTTTTTCAGCTCGACCAATGAATTATTTGTCAATACATTTAATGTTACTGTATGTACCGAAGAGATTTCAGAGTTTGATAACCTTAAAAAGTCCTCAAAACACTGTAACTTGCCCTTTGCGATTATGATGAATTTATCAGGAGAAAGATGAACAGACACAAAGACAGCCCCTAAGACAGTCCCTAAGAAAACAAATAGTCTGAGTTTTACATAATTTAAATAATTATGTAATAAAACTACAATTCTATTCTTGTTTAGTCAATTGTAATATTTTAAGATTAGTGTATAAGTCAATGTTTTGTGTGTGTGTCTGTATTTGGTGTGTTCTGATGGTTGTAGCTAAAAGCAGCTGTCCCAGCCAGGCGATTGAGGATAGCAAGAAGAAGACGTCTCTGTTGAAGGACAACAGTTGGATCAGGAGAAATGCAGTGGAGGACGAAGCAGTCGAGTAAGACACTTCAAATACACTTGTATCTCCAAAATCTAGCATGGAAAGGATTGTCATTTGTAGATGACAGCAAGGGTGATCTTAGCAGATTGGGTAAAGGATGACCGATTATAATAAAGAAATCCAAGTCTAGCTTTAACTTTGGCCTGTAGCTTGGAAATGTGATGAGAGAAGTACTGTGTACTCTCTAGCCAAACTCTTGTACTTGTATTTTATCACTTGCTGGAGCTCCAAACCCACACCTGTAGTAATCACACCACGTTAAGAACAAGGTTTCAGGGAGAGAAAGCTTGATGGATACTAAGAAAACTTTATAAAGTGCTTAACACAAATTCAGGGAAGAAGCCAGCTGAATATAATAATCTGTATAAATGGATGTGAGACCTTCCTACTTGCCTGTACTGTTATTTATGTAAATAGAAAAAAGTGTGGGGCCTAAAATCAAGCCTTTTGGTACTGCCTTGGTGACAGGTAGGGGCTCAGACAGCAGATGTTCTAACTTTGAACATTGCACTCTGTGAGAGGGGTAATTAGCAAACCAGGCCATGGACTGCCCACAGACACCAATACTCCTTAGCCGGGCCACAAGGAGGGAATGGTCTACTCTATTAGGCAAACCTAAAGGCCAAATTAATAAAAATAGCAACACAACATTGCTTTGTATCGAGGGCAGTGGTTACATCCTTTCAGACCTTTAGGGTTGCAGTGACATAAATCCAGGACAGAAACCAGATTACATATCAGAGTGGATATTATAGACATCAAGAAAACCAATACATTTCTTATTGACAAGTTTTTCCAGCACCTTTTCAAAACCAGAACAGAAACCAGATTGCATATCAGAGAAGACATTTTAGACATCAAGAAAACCAATTAATTGCTTACAGACAAGTCTTTCCAGCAAGATAGATATTGGCCTATAACAGATTGGATTAGCTTGATCCAGCAAGATAGGTATTGGCCTATAACAGATTGGGTGAGCTTGATCTTCCCCTTTATAAGTTAAAAAGGTGGAAGAAGGAATCTAGGCCAGCTGACCAAGATCATTTCTAGGGTCCAGTTTAAGGAGGTCATTCAGCACCTCTGACTCAGTGACCGCATGCAGTGAGAAATTGTGTAATGGGTTTGCATAAAAATAGGGAGGAGTTTCCATGTTAATAATCTGATGACCTGAGAGAGATTTTAGGAGTACCACTGCTTTAGGACCGGAGCAGGTGTTTTAACAGGGTTCTTGCACCATTTTTAAAGTCAAATTCAATATTTTTTAAGACCGCAACAAACATAATTAAAGACCCAAAAATTGTCTAAACAATTTCTTTGATAGAAAAGAGACATTTTATTGAGTCCAACTTTAGTATAAGCTTCTGTAACAGTGTA
>JACXGI010017798.1:0-14001 GCA_016801175.1 Esox masquinongy
GGGTCACCAATGGCAGGGGGTTCTGGGCTCTGATGGCATGGCTGGGTATAGGTGGAGGGCGCTCTATAAACTACCAACTCCCAAATGATCTGGTGACCTCCAGTGGAGGGTTTTACATGGGGCCCTGGCCCCCAATAGCTGGTTGACTCGAGTTGACCCTGGGATTGGGGAAGGTTGTCCTTTTTGTTTTCCCCTCCTTCTGCCCTAAACACAGGTGTCCCTTATGTTCTTGATTGTGGTCGTTGCTGTGTCCCACCTGACAGTCATCAGTTCGTCTTCTGACTGCTGAGGTGGACCAACCAGTGGACATTCCTTCTGATTGCACCACCTGTTCCTTTTATCCCTTATCCAATCACATCACAAATACCATGGTTTAAAAACCCAGTCAGTTGTTTCTCCCCCAGACTCTTCTTGCTTTATCACACATGAGATTATATAGACTCAAACTCTTTGTATATACCTTTTTTTTTTTTGATAGACAGACATTTTCTTTGTTTTTTCGTACACCACATAGTCTTAGCGCATACATCTTACTTTGTCCTGTTTCATGTGTGTATGTATTGCTGTGGTGTCTTGTTTGCTGTTGTTTAGTTACTTGTTTGCTGTTTAGTCCCTGTTTAATCTGTGCTGTTTGTTTATACCTGTGAAAAGGGGATTTTTAGCAAGTCGCCCTTGGGCATAAACAACCCATAGGAAAACTTTGTCTAAAAACAGTAATTAGAACTGAGCGGACCACCCACTGTGTTTTTGTATAGTTTAATAGTGAGCTAAGCGGTTCTTGAGTCAGGCAAGATCAGTTTAGGGTTTTTTGACTATTTCATTCCTTGGGTCCAGCTCAGCCCCTTTCCCCACATCGTTTACCATGTGTTTAGATTAAACGTTTTGTGTTTGATGGTAGCTTTGGTTGTCTGTGTCTTTTGTTCTCACTGTTCCTTTACACTATTACACTTTGCATGAGATTTATGTTACGGGTCTCTTTACCATCCAACCTAGGCTTCTAGAGCCATGGGGTTTGTATCAACCTCAAATCACATTTTACTGCTCTAAGTGTATTGGCAAAAAGTTCATAATAGCAATAAGGCATCTTGGGGGTTTGTGGTTTATTGCCAATATACCATGGCTAAGAGTATATTGGTCAAATACCACGTCATGGCTATATTGCCATGAGAACCCTGATCACTATGACACCGCTACCATGCACCACTAGGACGCTCCTGCAGCACTGTTTTCTAAATAGTTTATACTGAGATGGGCTCTTTTACCACGATGAGCACATCAGCCATAACTGTCGATTAATCTAGGCTTTATCTTCAGCTTGTGTGTCTGGGAAGTTTATAGTAAAGCCAACTGTAGTCTATAACACAGTATTGCATACTAATATTCTCCTGTTTACAGAGTAGCCACTCATTTTGGTCATTAGTGTGGTATTGAAAAATGGCTCATTGAATGTCTTCTATTATGTAAATGACAGAATATATTTAGAGCATGAAAAGCACATTTTTAGAAAGAAATTGAAAACAACTGTGGAAATCCTAAAAATGCCTAGGGCCTAGGCTAACACTCACCACCAGTTCCCCAAATTTCCTCAAACGTCAGCGGCCTTTGGATCATATCATCTAGGTCAATGACCTCTCTCTGTCCCATGTCAGGCTCATCTGTTGGAAGAGAAACACAGACATAAAAACAGACAGGCAGTCACCTGAGTGCATTACACACACTCTCACACAACTTGTTTTACTAGTGAGAACATTTTTGAGAACTGTTAACCTAACCTTAACCTCAAGTCAGAAAAAGCTTTTTGTTAAAGTGTCGACCGGCCAAATGTTCTCACTTCGGATGATTTTCCATGTTTTACAGTCAATACAGGAACGCACGTGCGCGCACAAAAACCCACTCAGAAACTTAGTTTAAACACACTGCCTAGGATTACATTATCCGTCACAGTGACCATGGGCATTATGTTGTCTTTCTGTTTACATTTTAGGAAATGTATGAAATCAGTAATCTACACGTAACAAGGTCTGTGAATTTTCAACTTTTTTCAAGTATGATTATTGTTTACTTTGTAGTGTCAGTTCACTTGGACTACTGCATTAGCCTACTAAATAAATTATCTATTTTGAGCTTGATAAAAAAAAAGCCTATGCTACGCACTTTCTTTTTAAGCACAGAGACCTACGAGGACAAAAAACATGGACGGGGAAACATTAGAATACAAATACCTTCTGATGCCGCGGATGCACACCCCAGTACAAATGCTACAGTCCAGGACCAAAACATTGCGACTGTTGATTTGACGAATTGATCCGATATGTTATCTTCTTTATGTTTGTCTGTTCCACACTTTTTCTCTCTCCTTGTAGCCTAAAAATAATCCGAGGAACCGCGTCAGGTCCAGGAAACGACGGAACAACTGAAAGACGGCAAGTCTGTTTCAAACTACGTGCTGGACTGGTATGAAACAGAGAAAGTGTGAGATCCATGAGATGGCGTAAATATATGTATAGTTGTTTCGTGACTGAAGAAAGGGGATGAAAAGTAGGAGGGATAAAGTTTTCCTTAATTATTCATTCCATGACCTGAAATCTGGGGCACTTAAAACTGGTTTACCAGGGCCGGACAAGCTTTTTCAGAGGCGCTCAGCAAGATTTGGTTTGCCCGCCCCCAGCCTTGAGCTAAAAACTTCCTCTTGACAGTGGAGTTATTACATAACCTGTACACACGTTTGAGCACATTTTGACAGGGGGCATAAAGTACATTTAAACAAATATCAATTCTAGATATTTTACAAATACTTGTAAGTCTCCATTAACCAACTCTGGGCAATATTGACCAAGTTTTTGTCTGACCGTTTTGGAGAGATAAAACGTAATTAGGGTCAGTCCTCATCAGCAGGGCTTGACATTGGCACCCGCCAAATGCGGGTAGAATTCGGCTGTGGCGTGTAACTCAGTCACTCTTACTAGCCACATTGGCGGGTGGCATTCTATATATCTATACACAGGGTTTTTCCTGCATTCAAAGCTCAAAGGCGACAGCCTTCCCAAAATCTCGCACCGCCTCTGTGTGTTGGCATGGTTAAACATGATTTTGCGCTCAGATATAAAATACCAGCGAAACACTGCAGCTAAAATGACGGTAGGAGGAAACTTTTTCCATATTGAGTGTTGCCAGGTGGGGTGTGTTTCCTATGCAATTGGGCAATTTTTCATGCGCTTGGGCATTAAAAATTGTCTGTGGCAGAATACAGTTTACGGTCAAAGAAATCGGGCAATCTTGCATACAGGACTGTTTCGTTTTTTATGCAAGTCTATATTAACAAAAACATAGCATAACAAAAATAGACAACAATAATATTAACTGCGATTAATTATAAAGCTAGGTTATGTTAAGAATAAATATATTGCATGCATATTTTGGTTGATTTTAGGGAGGACATTTTAGTGTGCATTAGCTGCTCAAGTGGACATGGACAACAGGGCAGATTTAACACTATAATAGTTGTCTTTTTCAAGTGTGTAGCCACATTATATAAAGTATTTCACAGAGGGGTGTCCGGTAGAGTGGGGTACCACCTTCGCCTAATTTTGAGCTAGGAAAACCCCTGTATGTACACACACACACACACACACACACACACACACACCTATTATACAATTGTAATCTCGTTGCAATGACAGTGACACTACGAGCTACGTCCGTAAAACTCCCATGAGCACTATGCAGTGTTTGAATCTGTTCCATTTGTGTTCGGCCTATTGCCGTGCGCGCCAGTGACTGAATGAGTGAACAACACAGGCTAAGATGTAGCACACCATAGTCAAATTTAATCAAATAAAACATAATTTCCCAACAACAAAATGGTGGCTAGTAAATTTGGAAAACCACAAGCCACAGTGGCTGGTGAGCAAAATAGTTAATGTCAAGTGCTGCTCATCAGACAGTAAAAACTCTCTTAACCAGTTTTAAGACCCACATACCAGAACATATTGTTTTGAAACCACAGGTTGCAGGCTAAACCATTGCAATGTTCTAGTTAAGGTAGTCTATTTGATGCAAAGTAACCTCTTGTAAAATATGCTCTGGTGATAAAGTCTGAATAAAAGTAATTATACAGTACCAATCAAAAGTTTGGACAAAACTACCTAAATGGTATTTATTTAGTTTTACTATTTTCACTATTACTATTTTATATAGTAGTGAAGACATCAACACTGTAAAATAACACATATGGAATCATGTAACCAAAAAAGTGTAAAACAGATCAAAATACATGTCATGTTGTAGATTGTTCAAAGTAGTCACCCCTTGCCTTGATAACAGCTTTGGATTTTGGACATCTTTGCATTCTCTTAACCAGCTTTATGAGTTTTTCACCTCGAATGCATTTCAATTAACAGGTGTGCCTTGTTAAACATTAATATGTGGAATTTATTTTCTTCGTAATGCATTTGAGCCAATCATTTGTGTTGTGACAATGTAAGATTGATATACTGAAGACCATCATAATGTCTGAACTGTAGATATAACTGTAGATATTGTACATATTAATGCAAGATCAGCTCAAATATGCAAAGAGAAATGACAGTCCGTCATTACATTAAGACATGAAGGTCAGTCAGAAAAGGTCAAGAACTTTTCTTTTTTTCAAATTTCTTTAAGTGCAATCGCAAAAACCATCAAGCGCTATGATTATGATGAAACTGCCTCTCGTGAGGACTGCCACTGAAAAGGAAGACTCAGAGTCACCTCTGCTGAAGAGGATTAGTTCATTAGAGTTACCAGCCTCTAATGAGTCAGCAGTTAATTTCACCTCAGATTGCAGCCCAAATAAATGCTTCACAGAGTTCAAGTAACAGACATCTAAACATCAACTGTTCAGAGGAGAGGAGTTGGTGGGGACATCCTGTTATAGGGAAGCTGGGACTGGGAGACTTGTCAGGATTTAGAGAAGGATGAACAACACAAAATACAGAGAGACCCTTGAAGAAAAGATGATAAAGAGCACACAGGACCTCAGACTGGGGCAAAAATTTAACTTTCAGCAACTCAACAATCTGGATCACACAGCCAAGACAACACTGTGTCTTCGTGACAATTCTGTGAATGTCCTTGAGTGGTCCTGATAAAGGTTGGACTTGAAGCCAATTGAACATCTGTGGGCAGACATGAAGATCACAGTTTTCCTTCAAATCTGACAGAGGTTCAGAGGATGTACAAGGAAGAATGGGAGAGACTGCCCAAACCCAGGTGTGGAAAGCTGGTAGCGGCATACCTTAGAAGAACCATTACTGCCAAAGGCGCTTCTTTAAAGTACTGAATAAAGGGTCTTAATACTTATTAAGACCCTTTATATTTCCAATACATTTCTCAGTGGCAGGAACTGGTCAGAAATGAGGGAAGCATGAACAGGTCAAAATACTCAATATTATTTTGATTATACTGAAAAATGTTTTACAGTAATTTCATAAATATAAAATATTATATAATTGGATATTTAAAAAATATTATTTTTATTTGGCACATTTTTAAATATATAATATTGAATAGAATAATCTACTGACATATTTTTTCATAGTGGGATCTACATTTTTGTATGGAGAAATTGGCAATGTAGATAATGTAACCAATTATAGCCTTCCTCTTATTTGGGTCATTACACATCCTGCCAAACACCAGTGGAGGGTCACCATTTTAAATGCATTTTCACATTCACTCTGCTTATGTAAACTCAGTTCAGATATCTGAATCCAGTTTCATATGACACAAATGTTTGCTTTATAGTAACAGCATATTAACCACTATGGACACTTGTCTGTGTAAAGACCAAACATTACACTGTCTTTCTCCACTCCCAATTTTACATTTTAATCTATGGTTTAATCTGATATAAGATAAAACCTGCGCACTGGATCTGTTGTCACAAATTGTTATTATGCCGTCACTTATTGGCAACATTGGGTGTGGTTGATAGTTTATTAGGCTGTGTGGCTCTGACAAGTATTGATCAATGAAACATCCCCCAACCCCCATTCAGCAAATGTTCAACTGATTGAGTACATCTGATTGAGGACAAGTGTAGTTCAGTGAAGTTGAAGCTATCAAGACATAACAAATACCAGGCTGGAAAGAGAAAAATCTCTGTGGCTGGACACAGTTGCTAAGTTGTTGCTTGATTTCAGTGCTTGAAGTGCAGTAGGAAATACTCTGGAACAGTGAATCCCTCCCTAAATCCTTATGTTTATCATTAAGTTGAATGTCAAACTAACCTTAGATAAGCGCTTAAGCACAACATAACCTAACTGGAATTCATCTTACCACTAAGTTGAACTAATAAATGAAGGCGATTTCAATTGAGCAATGTGCCTATAGAATTATTTTTTTAGGAGTGAGGTGACTATAAGCTATTTTGCAGTAAATCCCCAATAATACAGTTTAATACCAGGTAGACTTTTTGTGGTGTACTGTCTATGTAGCAATTGTATTAACAATGATATCCCGTGTTACCATGGTAAATATCCATAATACTACTACTACCATGGCCAGAGCAGCCTAACTTTATTTCAGTAACATGTAGACCAGTGTTTCTCAGTACATATTATTGCACACCACAGCAAAAGTCACATTTGTTGTGACTTGTCCAGGAGCAGGGTTGAGAAACACTGCTGTAGACTATACCTCCAAAGTATTTGTTCGAGCCAAAAGTAATACATATCTGCCTTTTCTGTTGAGTTTTTTTGTTTACAAATTTACTTGAAAGATTACAAACACAAACATACAAACACTTACTGTACTTGAAATCAGAGATACTCTGATGCTTACACGCCACACAACAGTGGTTAGAAGGCAGTTATTTTACATAGATGATCAGTAATACTCTATTAAGCTCACACTGTATGTGATATTGAAAATATTTTTTAAACCTTCCGTTTGAGCAAGATGTGTAATATTTTGTTTACATGTGCACAAATTTAAAAAAATATTGAATTGAGTTGAATCCGTATAGTGATGGACTCCATTGAGGAAGAGAAACTCAAGGCACAGTTCTCTTTAGATGGCACTTTTATATACCAGAACATGCATTGGGTGGTAGGTTTTGACTATTACTTTTTTCTGGGGTCAGAAGTGTGTGTTTGTGCTGAAACAGAGCAAAGTTCCCAAAGGTAGAGAGACACAGACTGGCAAACAAAGTTTATGAGAGACACTAATTAGTCGGTACACATCAGATAACTAACACATTTTTTTTGGTGGGACATTGAGATTCCATTTTGTCACTTAAGAGATGGTGAGTGTTGTGGCATGGGCAGTGTTAGGTTCATGCCACACACATCACTATGAGTTTTGGCCCAAAAATGTTGCACAACATTTACGCTTTCCAGGATTGAAGAACACTGTATAAGAGATGAAGTTCATGCCTGAAATGGTCTTATCTGTCTTTATTTGTTCCTAGTCACTGCAGCACTAGGCAACCACTCCAGTCAGGTCTGAAGCAGTTGTGGTTGGGTAGATGCCTTAATCATATCCTAAAAAATCATCCACTTACTTACACAGCTACGGGAGCTTAGTAAACAAAATTCTTCAGTTCACAAACAAAGTCTTACAAAAGTCTTCCAATAAACCTGCCAAAGCTCAGCTGTCTGCAACTGTTAAAAATAGTTTTCCAGTAAAGTACTGCTCACAGGGATTGCTATAATCATCAGGTTTCCATAAGCCTTGAAAACATGTCTGGAGATGAATCTGATCTTCTGCTTCAGTAGAACTTTGTCTCAAAATGTTTGACTCATCAGTGCATGATTACGTTTTAGGATTTAAGCCAAGGCACTGCAGTAGGAGTGTAATGGTGTCTACTTTGCTTTCACCACTCACACTCGAATATAATCAGATGTACTGTAGGTTGTAGAATATAGTCAACTCCTTGGATAATCTATAAATCAGACAAAAACTCATGCCCGTACAGACACACTCACACTGTTATAAAGCAAGAATGTTAGTATATGTTTTGTCGTATGTTCTTAAAACACAAACTCAAACAGTGTGTAGCTGCAGAGCTTCTCCTCTTTATGTTTCTTCACACTAAAGGAAAGCTCTTTCCCTTCACTACAATTTTTATGAGGTATTTTTTATGTCAGCAGTGTGCTTGTAGTATGCAAATACCCTGCCTTAAACTCCAAAGAGCAACCAATAAGATGTTGAAGGAAAAACCTAGAAGGCAGGAATTTATGAAAAAATCAAGAGAGATCGTGGTTGGAGATCACTTGAGTACTATATATACACAGTAATAGTCAGACCCTTTCACTTTCCCCACTTTTTGTTGTGTTCTAGACACATCTCAAAGATGATCAAAGGACATACGTACATCTAAGCATGGAAACGGGTCTGAATTCTTTTGTACCAGAGATAATTCAGTTTTTTAATAAATTGGCACACTTTTCTAAAAATGTGTCATTATGGTTCATTGTGTGTAGATTGATGGCTGAAAATAGATTTAATCAATCATGTACAAAGTAGTAATCAGTTAATTTAAATATTTTCAAAGTAGAACTTGCTTAAGGCCATAAGGTTGACACATATTACATCTCGCCAAACTGTTTATGTTTGCTCAACCAGAAAGTACTTGCCATTACTTGCACACTTGGAGGAGAACGCACTCTTGGATGTCAACACCCACAATGGAACTTGCTGTCGCCCAACATACCAGAAGGAGTTGCTTGAGCACGACGAGACAAGACACCACCCTCTCCATACTGTAGATGCACAGCACATATAAGCCTGATAGAAGTAATGATGTCTGGTCCTGGCTGGGGGCCTCTAGGCATCTCCATGCGCCTGGGGGCCACAGTCAGGACCTGACCGCAGAGGTGCCTCTAGGCATCTCTGTGGTACTGTTTTCTGTTCTCCCCAATTAGAGACAGCTGCATCTCGTTGTCTCTAATTGGGGACCCTATTTAAGTTGCCCTGTTTGGCCTTTGGTTGTTGGTCATTGTTTGGAGTTTGCTTTGTGGTGTGCTACTTTTCAGGTCACGGTGTGTACCGCTCCTTTGTTTGTTTTCTTTGTTAAGTTTGGAACAAGAAATATTAAAGAATTTTCATTAGTGCTGCACCTCGTTTCCTGCCTACATTCAGCCGTGACAAATGATAGCCTGGGAATGAGATTGTTCTAAAATCAAACAATCCCACATTGTGCTGAGACAATTGGTGCCACGAAGATGCCCTTGGGCATAGTCTTTATCCAGTTACCAAGTGTACATGGCCTTTGTAGGCTAAATGTGTAATCTAGATTACACATACCCATCCTTGGGTAAAAGGACCCCTGGGGATATTTAGCCTATCCGCAGGGGTTATGTGAGAATACTCTTCAGACCATAGGTATACTACTGGTGACATTCACAAGGGGGCACTTCAGTGGTCCTCAGTGCAAGGGAAAATTCAGAAGATGGTATAGTATCCAGAAAAGATTGGGAACCAGTAATTTAGATATTCAAACATTCCTATGACCAGTGCATGCAAGCATTTCTGTTGGCTTTTTGTAACCGAACACTAAACAAGAAACCAGGCAAGCCTAGTTCAGCTGCAATAAAGAGTTGATCATCGTTGCCTTCCCAAGATTCGAACCCAGGTCTCCCATGTGCAAGGCTGTCTCTTTAACCACTACACCACAGTGCTATACATTTGCTGGGTATAGCCTCTTGACATTATATAATTTTGTCACGCATTAACATCACGCCAAGTTTGAATATTTTGTTAAACACCATTAACCATTTGTTAAACTGAGTATTGTTATAAAATTTACCTCTACCACATATTGCATCTATGAACTGTATGGCTTTTGCCACTGGCCATTTTAACAGCTTATTAGCCATTCGTGAATGACATTGATACAATAACTACTGTCTCAATATAAGTGACGATAACAGACATTTTCGTCAAGTGAAAAGACGAGAGAATCGTGTAGTCAGCAAAGTTTTTGTCTATCCTGAACAAATCCTAAGACATAATTCGAAAATCCACCAGAAATAGTCGCAATATAACACTAAACAGTTTCATTTTTGGCTTCCTATAACATAGCTATTACTGTTGGTTGTAGCCAGCGAAATTTTTGTCTATCCTGAACAAATCAGCTTTTGCCACTTGCCGTTTTAACAGCTAATTAGCCATTCGTGAATGACATTGATTTCTCTTCTGGCTGTGCCGGGTGAACATATTAAGAGTACAAATTGTAATAACTAATAAATGCATGTGGGCTCCAGAGTCTATTTAAACCTAGTCCAGGTCGGAAGCATGACGAGATGGACAAGGACAGGGACACCACGAGGCGGGGGGGTCAGCAGAGTGGCAGCTGAAATCGTCAGGTGTCATCTTGATCTGCAACACAACCAGGATGACTTTGGACAGGGACAGCAACAAGTCTTTCAAGCCTGGTAATCCGCAGGTGTGGGCCAAGACCTTATGTCCTCCTAAGTTTAAAATGTCCGGAGACAGGGAACATTTAGAAAATACATTCCTTAGATTTACAAGGATTTATAGTGGAGAAGGAGAACTGACCCTACTCCCCCAGCACAATAATATAGCAGCGTAAGACCTTGCGGTTGAGACAGGAGGGTCCAGTGACACTGTGGCCCTATCCGGGGGAGGCCCCGGACAGGGCCCAACAGGCAGGAAATCAATCCACCCACATTGCCAAGCATCAACCAAAGGGACACCTACCAACCTGCAAACACCCTGAATGAGGGCCGAGTATTGCCAGCAGAGTACAGCCCAATTGCACAAGTGCGCAACAGAGAGACAACAAGCCAGTGACTCCGCCCCCGAATGGCATTGGAGGGAGGGCATCCTAGTGGCGATGAGATCCCACCTGGCAAGACAGCAAGGGTGGACAGTATCAAGCCTTTCTGGTCACCTTCACGCCCCTGGGCCAGACTACACTTAATCATAGACCATGCTGTGGAGATGAGACTTTAGTACACACTTGAAAGTTTGCACTGAGTTTGCATTTCTAACCTTTATTGGCAAATCATTCCACAGTAGTGGAGCTCTATGAGAGAAGGCCTTGCCTCTGGCTGTTTCTTTAGAAATTCTAGGTACAATTAAAAGGCCTGCATCATGTGATCTAAGGTTACGTGTAGGTATGTATGGCTGGATCATTTCAGCGAGGTAAGTAGGAGCAAGTCCATGTATTGATTTATAGGTTAACAATAAAACCTTAAAATCAGCCCTAACCCTAACAGGCAGCCAGTGTAAAGAGGCTAGTACTGGAGTAATGTGTTTACATTTTTTTGTTCTAGTTAATATTCTAGCAGCCGTGTACAGCACTAATTGAAGTTTATTTATTGATTTATCAGGGTAACCGGAAAGAAGAGCTTTGCAGTCATCTTGAGGAACACCAAAACATACCTTTGATTTATCAGAGGATATGCCATCCACACATATGAACTGATATTTTTCAGATAAATAAGATTTAAACCAGGCTAGAACATGTCCATGTAGCCCAATATGGGTTTCCAGTCTCTCTAAGAGAAGGGAGTGATCAAAAGTGTCAAAAGCAGCATTAAGATCAAGAAGAAACAGGACAGATGCAGAACCTTTGTCTGAGGCCATTAGAAGGTCATTTGTTACCTTCACGAGTGCAGTCTCAGTACTATGATGGGGACTGGAGCATTTCATAAATGTTATTTGTCTTCAGGAAGGCATTCAGTTGTTGGGAAACATATTTTTCTAAGATTTTTGAAAGGAACGGGAGGTTCGATATTGGCCTATATTTGTGTAATATGTCTGGATCCAGATTAAATTTTTTTAGAAGAGGCTTAATTTCCGCTATTTTTAGTGAGTTTGGTACACATCTGGAGGAAAAGGAGCAATTTATTATGTTCAACATTGGCTGACCTAGCACCGGAAATAGCTCCTTAAGTAATTTTGTTGGAATCGGGTCTAGCTGACAATTTGTGGGTTTAGAACTCATTACAAATTTAGTGAATGTGTCGAGCGATACAGGATCAAAAAATTCAAATGTCCGCATTGACACCTGGTCAGGGAGGTTCAGGAAATTCTCAGGACAACGAGATGAAAGGAGATTTTGGGGACTATAACTATTTAGGATACAGTATCTATCAATAGAAGTGACAATAACTGACTCTTTAGTCAAGTGAAAAGACAAGAGAATCGTGCAGCCAGCAAAGTGTTTGCCTATCCTGAACACTTCCTATTTTGTAGCTACTGAAAGTTGTAGTTTGTCTGTCCTGAACAAATCCCAAGGTATAATATGTTTGATTGTGACAGGAGTTGCACCGTGGACCTATTGTTCCATAGTCTGCATCGCTAACCACTATGCTATTTAACAAGGGACAGTCAGTCACTCACTCACTCACTCACTCACTCACTCAGTCAGTCAGTCAGTAAGAGATATTTGCTCCTCTAGGCTGGCTCTGCTTACGTGGTCCGGCAAAAAAATGTGGCTATAAAGGGGGTAAAAAGACAGACTTTTTTTTTTTAATGGGCTGCTGTGTTAACAGGTTGAGACAAAAATAGCAGAAAGGCCCAGCGGACTGTGGGCAGTGGTAGTAGGAGCCGTAAACCCAGGTTTCATGTAAAATTCAAAACCAAAATATTTCTCTTTATATTTCCGACATTGTTTTAATGCAACATACATCCGTCCACTTATACAGTTTTCCTCAATTGCTAAGATAAATTTAACAAAACTGGGTACCAGTTGATCTTAATTTTAACCAGAGGTGTAAAAAGTACAAAGTATTTGTTCACCAGTTTTGGGAAGTTCCAAATTAATAGTTAGATAACCAGATAAAGAAATTTCATAACTAAACAGTGACCTTAATTAATCATTTTCACCCTTTTTAGTTAATTCATCACTGGGAAGTTATGAACTCCCTTTACCTGGTCATAATTAGAAACTTCCCTAAACTGGTGAACTCAGCCAAACCCAGATGATTACTTATACTTTGTTTTTTTGGAAAATTAGTTAGTCATGTCTTTGTTTTCACACACAAAGTCAATGCTATGCACATTTCTGCTTCATAGAGTACAATATGCTTAAAAAACTTTTTTGAAATAGCTTTTTTTTGCAAATATGTATTTTTATTTTCATTCTTTGTAAAATTTTTCATGGGATAACAAGTTCCTTGTTTTGATGCAAGTACTTGATTTTGTGTTATATATTTAATGTTTTGAGTGTTTGGAAAATAAGAATTCTGCTTGGACAAAAGCATGCAAAACAGTAAAGCTCATTATGATGGAGACAGCAGAGTTGGTTAAACTTGATCCACACACAGTTTATTGTGAAGGCTACACTGTGTTTGTGTCCTGAAAAGTGGGCCAGGGGCTATAACTCACTCAATCTGATGGGTTAGCGAACCACTCAGAACACGCACATAAGAATTCATACTGTTGTATATGCATGTTGTCCAGCTATACCACACACACTGATCTGGTTACAGTCAAAACATCACCCTGAGACAAAATAACACAGATAGTCTACACTAAGATTACACTGAAGAAGGAAAAAATGTGTACAACTCAGGAATAACACATTTTCATACAATCAATGTGAAATGCTTACAAAAATTGAATGTTTGTTCACCATCCTAATCTGTAAATCAGTTTGTTCTTGAAAATACTTTATAAATAAATCAATCTAATAACTACTAGGTTATTCAGATGATTTTGTTCCTCTTCTCTCAAAATGTACAAAAATATATGTATTCAACAAATAAAGAAATCAAAGTTATTGCTCTAAGATTATCAGTATGTAATGTTTGTATGTATGTATGTATGTACGTATGTATGTATGTACATGTCTGTAAGTGCGTGTATCTGTCTACCACTGTGTGCATATTTTGCTTGCAGAACGTTTTCTGTCTACATGTACGGTACAGTTCAGAGTGTGGCCACAGACGTCTGGTCTGAGTCAGGGGCGAACAGCTCCTTGTAAAGTGGAGGAAAGAGTGAGTGGACGGTGAGAGGGTAGAGTTGGCTGAACCAGTGCAGCTTCTC
>JACXGI010017799.1:0-14001 GCA_016801175.1 Esox masquinongy
CACACACACACACACACACACACACACACACGCTGATTTACCCAATGTCATCCAATGTCACTCGTTAGTGCCACTCTGTCCATGTATGTCCATCTTATGTCATCTAATGTCTTCCTAGTTGCTACATTTTGTTCATTCTTATGCTTTATGTCGATTGAGGAGCAGCGGGCCAGATCCGAAACCCATGCCATAGCAGAACATGTGTACCAGAGGCAGCAGGTTACACCAATAGACCGCCCTAGACCACAGCTTTGTGCAATACTTAAGAGCTGTTATAAGACCCCCCCCTTCTGCCTATGTCATGTCACACTTACCCAGTGTCTGTCTGCAGGGTGAGTCCCTGGGTGCTTCTGCCAGAGGGGTGAATGTGAGGATTGGACTCCAACACATCCATGAACAGAGGCGATGTCGGGGTGGGTGTGGGCTTGGGCGTTGGTGGAGGGGGGGTGTGGGTCGGGTTGGCAGGGTTCATGAAGGTAGCCAGGAGGGGGAGGCTGGCGCGTCGTAAAGGAGGTGGGCTGTACATGATGGGGGGTAGATGCTCCACTAGCGGTAGCCCGACATCGCCTCCTCCTCCGGATCTGCCTGGGAGGCCCAGAAAGACACAGGCATCGACAAACACCAGCTGACAAGCGCACAAATATCCTTTTTTTTTTTATTGGGGTTTTTTGAGGTTGACGCACACAAACATTACATCCTGTTGACAGAAACCTGAGAAAACTTAGGATATGCTGATCGGAATAGACGGGATACTGTGACATGTAAACATCTTGTCTGGTTTACAGTAATATTTACATAGTTTGCACAGACTCAGTTTCACGTAGTATCATGAGTGTTGTGTTTTCAAACATCAGGCTACCTGCACAGTAGCTGATTTAGCTGGTAAGCTCCTTTACTGGACCACTGGCTTAGTCTACCGTCAGACCCAATATGTTTCCGCTTAACATTTCAAAAGCCATTTGTTCTTAATCCTCACTGATCAGTCAATGGAAAGAACACATTTGTAATCTAGCATTCAAGTTGCCCATTTCACTTCAGACACTCAAAGCCAGATATTTTTCAAGACAACATTCTGCAGAACTTAATCTTATATTACAACAAAGTTTGTAATATATTCCAAAAAAAGTTGGGACACTATCTAAAATTTAAAGTTAAAAAACAGAATGCAATGATGGGCAAATCATTTAACCCCTATATTCAATAGAACATAGTACAAAGACAACATATCAAATGTTGAAGCTGGGAAATGTTATCGTTTCTTGAAAAACATATGCCGAATTTGAATTTGATGCCAGCAACATGTTTCAAAAAAGCTGGGAGAGGGGCAACAAAAGACTGGAAAAGTTGTGTAATGCAGAAAAAAAACCTGGTGGAACATCTCACAACTAATTAGGTTAATAGGCAACAGGTCAGTGACACGAAGCAGTCGACTGCGTCCTGCCTGAATGACTTTCGACCTGTCGCCCCCTCCCCACAATCATGAAGTGCTTCGAAAGACTAGTCCTTGTCTTTCGAAGGGTCTGTCAGGTTAGACAACTTCACCTCCTCCACCCTGATCCTGAACACTGGTGTTCCACAAGGCTGTGTGTTGAGCCCCCTCCTGTACTCCCTCTTCACCCACGACTGCGTTCCTGTACACAGTTCCAACACATCGTCAAGTTTGCAGACGACACAACAGTGGTAGGCCTGATTAGTGACAACAGCGAGTCAACCTACAGGGAAGAGGTCATGCGCCTGGCGTGCTGACAACAACCTGGACCTCAACGCAAAGAAAACCAAGGAACTCATTGTGGATTACAGGAAGTCTAAAGGCTGCAGTCACACCCCAGTTCTCATCGATGGCACTGAGTTGGAGCATGTGACCAGCTACAAATTCCTGGGTGTCCACATCTCCGAGGACCTCTCCTAGACCCTCAACATCTCAGCCCTGGTCAAAAAGGCGCAGCAGCTCCTGTACTTTTTGAGGAGCCTGAAGGAGGCGCACCTGTCCTCCAAGATCCTTGTGAACTTTTACCAATGCATAATCGAGAGCATTCTGACTAACTGCGCCACAGTGTGGTTTAGTGGTTGCTCCGTTGCTGACCGGTAGGCCCAGCAACGGATGGTGAACACACCTCCAGCACATCACTGGTGCCCAGCTCCCAGCCATCGTAGACCTCCAGTGCAAGCGGTGTCTGCACAGGGCCCGCGGGATCATCAGGGACCCTTCACATCCATGCCACAAACTGTTTGCCCTCCTACCATCAGGCAGGGGTACAGGTCTCTTCGTTCCCGCACCAGTAGGCTCAGGAACAGTCTCTTTCCATCTACTGTAACCCTGCTGAACTCTGTGACCCATCACTAACCATACCCCCCGCCTCTCAGGGACCTTGTTGCACTACTCCCTTTGTACTACTCTGACACTGCCTTGCAAAGTCTGATAATGGAAGTTTTCAGTTGTTACAGGTGCGAGTCTACCTCAGGAACCTTCCTGCTGCTATCCCAGCATTTCAGTTGCAAATGCACCTCAATCTGCCTCTTCGCACAATTATTATTGCCATTGTGCTTGCATTTCCACAGTTGCTACATTTTCATGTCTACCTCGGGGACCTCATTGCTGCTATCTCTGCATCCCGGTAGCACATGCTACCTTACTCCTTCAATTTGCCTCGACTGCACATCTAGAATGCCATTTATAATTGCCATTTGTACCCGCACAACTATTTATCCCACTTGTACATAAATTTTACTTAATACTTGTACATTTTCTGCCCTCCTCTATTTGCCTTAATTGCACATTTAGTATTGACATTTGTACTGCATTTGCCTTCATTGCACATCTATACATTCCACTTGTAATATACATATACTTAAAACTTGTAAATTCTTGTAAATCTTTCTGCACTCTTCTAGTTGCACTTCTGGTTAAATGCTAACTGCATTTCGTTGTACTGTACTTGTACTTGATCAATGACAATAACGTTGAATTTAATTTAATGATTTTGTATGAAAAGAGCATCCCAGAGAGGATGAGTCTTTCAGAAGTAAAGATGGGGAGGGGTTATCAATCTGTGAAAGACTACACAGGCAAAAAGTGCAACAATTTAAGAATAATGTTTCTCAACGTAAAATTGCAAAGAGTTTGGGGATCTCAGCATCTACGGTACATAATATAATTCAAAGATTCAGAGAATCCAGAGAAATCTCTGTAAACAAGGGACAAGGCCAAAAACTATTATTGGATGGCCGTGATCTTCGGGCCCTCAGAGAGCACTGCATTAAAAACAGACAGATTCAGTAGTGGACATCACTGCATGGGCCCAGAAAACTTCAGAAAACCACTGTCTGTGAACACAGTATGTCGCTGCATCCAGAAATGCAAGTTAAATCTCTACCATGCAAAGAAGAAACCATATATAAACAAACAAACGCTGCCCCCTTCTCTGGGCCCACATCCAGCTTGTTATTAGCGCATAGTTGAAAAGACAGAATAACGCAATGGTATGGGGGTGCATTGGTGACTTGCACATCTGTGAAGCCACCATTAATGTTGAACAATATATACAGGTTTTGGAGCAACATATGCTGCCATTTAGACAACATCTTATTCAGGGAAGGTCTTGCTTATTTCAGCAAGACAATGCCAAACCACATTCTGCACGTATCACAACACCATTGCTCCATAGTAGGAGTCCTGGTGCTAAACTGGCCTGCCTGCAGTCCAGACCTGTCACCCATTGAAAACATTTGGCGCATTATGAAACTAAAAATACAACAAAGGAGAGCCCGTTCTGTTGAGCAGCAGAAATCCAATATCAAGCAAGCATGGGAAAACTTCAAAAACTTAAAAACTAAAGCCATCGGTCTCCTCAGTTTCCAAACGCTTACAGAGTATTGTTAAAAAAAGAGGTGATGCAACACAGTGGTAAACCTGACCCTGTCCCAACTTTTTTGAAAAGTGTTGCTGGCATTAAATTCAAAATGGGCATGTATTCTTCCAAAAACAATAACATTTCTCAGTTTCAACATTTGTTGTCTTTGCAATATTTTCAATACAGGGATAAATGATTTGCACATCATTGCGTTCTGTTTTTTTTAGCATTTTACCTAGCGGCCTTTTTTGGAAACAGAGTGGTAGGCTATATGAGAAATTATCCCTGCTGTCAGTGTCCAGATTTTAGGTACTCTTCCATTTTAATGAGAAATATTCTGTTCATTCATGGACACAGAGCTACTTGTGAACAGCATGAAAGCTGATTCCCACGGAGACCTTAAGAAAGACATGAGCTAGAACACTGTGCACATTTAACCGTGGTCATTGACTGCCACCTACCTGTAGGGCTGGAGGAGAGGCTTGTCAGCAGGTTGCCATAGGAGGGGAGGGCCTGGGTGGTGGGAGGGAGCGGTAGGGAAAGACCAGGTGGAGGCGGGAAGGGTGCGGTTTGTCCTAGGACCATCCTGTACGCATGATATTATAATCACCAACAACCTTCAGCTGGAAACTGTTTAGTTTGGCCATTATCACCAATGCCGAGGGTTTAAATTAGTAACATTGCATGGACTTTCCGCACCAATAGGGTCAAGCATATGATAGTACTGTTACGGTTATTTCAGTTACTGGTCAAAGATAGTGACTGTTCTTCAAAGATACTGATTGCGTGTTTCTTTAGTGAAAAAATTAAAAGCATTAGACGGACCATCAGAACTACACAGTCTAACAAGGACACTGTACCGTCACCAGGACCACCAAGACATAACTCGGTTATTATGTCACAATTTAATACAATTGATCAATAATCCCTAGAAGAAACATTTCGACATCTTAAAGCTTCCACATCTTGTCTCAACCCACTGCCATCTGACTTTTTTATAACTATTTTTAACTCTATAACAATGGATCTACAGCAAATAGTTAATGGCTCTCTGCAATTAGGCATTTTCCCAACGTCCCTAAAAACAGCTGCCATTAAGCCTCTGTTAAAAAACAGCCTTAAGTTGAAGTTTATAAATAAACTTAATAAGCTGTAAATTTATAAATAAATTTGCTTGCTTCTGGCATAATGATCCAGCTGGCCCAAGTTATTGATCTGAATACATACAGAAATATGTGTCTTAAATATGATGATGTTTTTCCCCCTCGTTAAAAATGAGTCCCCCCCGCCACAGATTCTATTGGTTTACTTCCTCTGATGTCATCTTACCAAGTTCCTGTTTACACATGCACACATTACTACCGGATATTTTAGTTAGGGGGATGGAAAATTATAGAAACGTCTCTTCATTTAAAAAAATAACATTGTTTTGGTGGTAAGAGTGGCAAACATGCTATAGCAGAGTGACGCCAGGAGGTGTTTTTTGTTATAAACTGAGTAAGGATGCACAACATTTTGGCATGTAACTAGTAGTGTAGTGAATTACTCTTCCCAGTGAGGAACTAGTAAAGTCATCCATTATTGCTTAAAGAAGAAACTAGTAGTATGGGGAAGTTGCAAATTGCCTGGAAGACAATAAACATTGAAAGATCACTTGGGTTGGATATAAAATGTGTTTTTCATATGTGAGCAGAGATGTCTGAGGTGACCTGGGGTGTGGGTGTGATGCCAGAAGGGGGGTGGGATTGGGGGTGGGGTTGGTATCCTGGGAGCTGGTGTAGGTCTGTTTTGGTTCTGGCTTAACTGTAGAACGTCCGGCCTTCCTCCACTTAGCCCTCCGGTTCTGAAACCACACCTGTGACGGACGAGGGAGACAGAGGGAGGTAAAGAAAGGGGTAGAGTGAGAGGAAGACAACACGAGAAGGAAAGACAACATACAGTTAGATCTGGAAATAATTGGACAGTGACACAAGTTTTGTTATTTTGGCTGTTTACCAAAATATATTCAAGTTACAGTTAAATAATGAATATGGTCTTAAAGTGCAGTCTCTCAGCTTTAGTTTGAGGGTATTCACATCCAAACTGGAGGAAGGGTTTAGGAATTACAGCTCTTTAATATGTGGCCCCCTCTTTTTCAAGGGACAAAAAGTAATTGGACAATTGACTCAAAAGCTGTTTCATGGACAGATGTGGGCTATTCCTTCGTTATTTCTTCATCAATGAAGCAGGTAAAAGGTCTGGAGTTGATTCTAGGTGTGGCATTTGCATTTGGAAGCTGTTGCTGTGAACCCACAACATGCGGTCAAAGGAGCTCTCAATGCAAGTGAAACAGGCCATCCTTAGGCTGCAAAAAAAATTTGACAAAAATCCATCACAGAGATAGCAGGAACATTAAGAGTGGCCAAATCAACAGTTTCGTACATTCTGAGAAAAAAAGAACACACTGGTGAGCTCTGCAACACAAAAAGGCCTGGACGTCCATGGAAGACAACAGTGGTGGATGATTGAAGGATCCTTTCCATGGTAAAGAAAAACCCCTTCACAACATCCAGCCAAGTGAAGAACACTCTCCAGGAGGTAGGCAATCATTTTGCAAGTCTTCCATAAAGAGAAGACTTCACAAGAGCAAATACAGAAGTTGGGTGTTTTGTAAAAAGGGCTTTACAAATAAATTTGATTGATTGATTGAGGTGCAAACCATTCATAAGCCTCAAGAATAAAAAGGCCAGATTAGACTTTGCCAAAAACAACTAAAAAAGCCAACCCAGTTCTGGAACAGCATTCTTTGGACAGATTAAACTAAGATGAACCTGTACCAGAATTATGGGAAGAAAAAAGTATGGAGAAGGCTTGGAATGGCTCATAATCTAAACTATACCACATCATCTGTAAAACACTGTGGAGGCAGCATGATGGCATGGGCATGCATGGCTTCCAATGGCTCTGGGTCACTAGTGTTTATTGATGATGTAAAGGAAGACAGAAGTAGCCGGATGAATTCTGAAGTGTATAGGGATATATTGTCTGCTCAGATTCAGCAAAGTGGATTGGATGGCGCTTTACTATACAGATGGACAATGACACAAAACAAACTGCGAAAACAACCCAGGAGTTTTTTAAGGCAAAGAAGTGGAATATTCTGCAATGGTTGAGTCAATCACCTGATCTCAACCCGATCGAACATGCATTTCCCTTGCTGAAGACTAAACATAAGGCAGAAAGACCAATGAACAAACAACAACACAAGACAAGACAAGACAGCTGCAGTAAAGGCCGGGCAAAGCATCACAAAGGAGGAAACCCAGCGTTTGGTGATGTCCATGTGTCCCAGACTTCAAGCAGTCATTGCCTGCAAAGGATCCTTGACAAGAAATTTAAAATGAAAATCGTGATAATTTGTCCAATTACATTTGAGCCCCTGAAATAAGGGGACTGTGTATGAAAATGGTTGCAATTCCTAAAGGTTTCACACAACATTTTTGTTCAACCCCTTGAGTTAAAGCTGAAAGTCTGCATCTCGGTTGTTACATTTCAAATCCATTGTGGTGGCGCACAGAGACAAAATTATGAAAATTGTGTCAGTGTCCGAACATTTCCAGACCTAACTATATTCACTTCAAATCCTACTTCGTTGTGCGACATAAAGAGAATTTAGGTCAAAGGTTGCCAACCCTCCTCAAAAGCACTAACCATGATTCTCTGGGGTGTGACGCCCACCATGGCGGCAATTTCCTTCCTCTTCTCTCCGTCTGGGTAGTGTTCCTCCTGGAATAGGCCCTCCAGTTGCTCCAACTGGTCTACATACACACACTCAGGTTAAATAAAGGCAATACTGTAGGTCAAGTGAGACACGCGCACGCTAACACGCTCACTCTTCTCACCCGTGCTGTAGAGTGTGCGTGTCTTTTTCTTGGTCATTGGTGGCAACGTTGTGGGGCCTCCCATGGTTACGGCTGGCAACAGGGGGAGAGGAACCTGGCTACGACCCCGGGTGTTGTAGCGAATTGAACGGCGAGTAGAGTACACTCGAGTCAACTTCACCTGTGAAACAGCAGAGAGAGAGTGTGTGTGTGTGTGTGTGTATTTTCATTCTATTCCGTATCAAACTGATCCAAGTACATGTGCTAGAGGCAGTGCTTGACTTGGGCATTCCAGTACTTCTAGTTTCAGCCAAACAGCATTTCCGATTCAGTTTTTAGGCAAAGGAGCCGTCTTGGACAGCTGGGATAGGCTACTTTAATGGAACAAAGCCTTATTAAAACAAACATTTTCATGAACATAGTTCTGTCAGATCCTGCACTTATTTCATCCCCAGTCAAGTGCAGGGTAGAGGTAACATTGTCCTCAGGCTATGGGCGTTAAATGAGTGACTTTAATATACTATGGGAGTGACCTTCATGAGTAAAGTATATTTCATCCTTTGATTTTAGTGAAAATACTGTGAGACGAGACTCCAAATGGTGTGGCATTTCTGACCGATAACGTAAACTAACACGTCATGTCCAGGCTTGCCTGAGCCAGGCACTTCACGCAACAAGAGAACCCAAACGGCTAATAGTCTACGCCACTGAATACAGCGTTCCGTAAAGTAGCTAGCTTGCTACTTAGTAACAATTTTATCACAATTTAGGATTTCTAATCCCATAGTCAGTGCAGCATAAAGAAAGCTCAGCTGTCCCACAATAATGTTACAAAATGTGTTTGTGCTTGGTTGCACTAAACACATGGGGGAAGGCGTATATGATTGGTTGGTTGACAAAGCCAATTGAGCCAATGTCTATCATGCCAGAAAGCTGTCACTGACTCATATTGGTGAATGAAGGCCAAGTTTGACGGACAGTTCCACCCAACCTTCCATGATCGTCTGGGGACATTATTAGTTCAGGGGTTGTGTGAATTTTATAGGACACTGGGATGGATTCTATTGTAATGACAATGGTTTAGAGAGTCAGATGTAATCTTGTTTTGTCAGTCTTACCTGTAGGTTTTGGGTGGAAGGGGGAGGCGGACTGACACTGTGGGGGCGCTTCACCGCCTTGGATTGAAGGGGTTGGGGGTGAGGTGGAGGCTGGGTTGGAAACAGGACAGGCCCAGAGGGACAGAAAAACCCAATCCCAGAGCTCAGGTACCCAGAATCCTCATGGGTGGTGGTTGTCATGCTGAAAGGCTCAGTCACTATGCCAAGGAAGTCAAGAGGCAGAGCTGACTCCATCACTCCTTCCTGCTTCCTTTCTTCTTCTACCTTCTCCTCTCCATCCCTCTCTCTAATGTCCTTCTTCTCTTCCTCCTCATTCGCTCTCCAACCCTGAATATCCACCACATTCTCATCTACTTCCTTCTCCATACTTCCTTTCCTTTGTCTCAGTAGCCTCTTATCCATTTGTCCACCCTCATCCATCCCTCCACCCTCATCCATCCCTCCACCCTCATCTATTGCTCTAACCTCATCCATCTCTCCACCCTCATCCTCCACCTCGCTTTCCTCTTCTATTTCTTTTATTACATCCTCATTCATCTCTCCATTCCTCTCCTTCTCTGGTTCTACATTTTCTTCCTCTTTTTCCTGTTTTCTCTCTCTTTCTTCCCTCTGTCCTTCATCCCATTTGTCTCTCTTTACCGATGCTTCTCTTGCAGAGTAGTCTCCATGGTAACTCTCCTCCTCTTCAGCCTCCTGTTCCTCACAC
The DNA here is from genome assembly GCA_016801175.1 of Esox masquinongy. Taxonomy (NCBI): domain Eukaryota; kingdom Metazoa; phylum Chordata; class Actinopteri; order Esociformes; family Esocidae; genus Esox; species Esox masquinongy. Next base: position 9,536 of record JACXGI010017799.1, read on the forward strand.
AGGAGGCTTGGGCAGTCTGTATGCAGCCCCACACAGAGCGACTTAGTATGACATGACACTATCGTAACCCAACATAACACAGATAGCATGATGAAGTGATAAAATGTTCAAACAGACATGACGAGGCCAAGCACTACCACACCTGTGCATTAATTAACCCAAACTGGAAAAGCTTATAGCGAGCTGCCTAAAATATATGTCTCATTCATATTAAAACCATAGAAATAGAATCATAGACAGGTTAACGTCAGAGCCACTATACATCAGAATGGAGTAATTTGTCAGCCATCTTACCTGGAACCCCTTCTAACCCAGCAACAATCGGAACACATGACAGAAGAGACACATAAAGTCTTATAACTGTTATATGTCCTTAGTAGAATACAGAAAAACATAGATGCATAGCATAGGGATGATATCGCAGACACAGATTAAGTCTTGTTCAGGACTAAAAAAATGTCTAGGTCAGTGGAGAACTCTGAGAACTTAATCTAAACAATCATAGCACTTACCTTAAGTAAGAAACTTCTTATTTTAAATTGTCTTAAACAAAAAATACATTTTAGAGTGAAGAAACAAAAATGTGATACAAAAGTAATTGATTAATTCAAGAAAATTCATAGACTCAACTCTATTGAACTTGACTTTTTTTTGCCCAAGACTAGTTCTGCTAGTTTCGGGTCCTGTCGCAATGTCTCAATATGCCACAACATCTCGTTCTGGACTTGGTCTCAGGTTTAAAGTCCATGATTAGAGGGTTGAAATGAAAAAAACTGAGTGGAATTTGAACAGTGCAGCATAAAAGGCAAGCATACATAGTCTTTTTAGCCAGGTTCCGTTAACATTGATCATGCACACTGATTTTGCCAAGGGGTAAGAGGCCTTGTTCTTGGAGAGACAAAACAGACACAACTGGAATGTTACTGTCTCAAACGTTCTCCATGTTAACATTATGACTGTGACAGTGGTTCAGTAAGGCACCTGAATCGCACAAAATATAATAATATAACCAATATATAAGTCGCACATGTGATATATATTACAGAAATACTATAAATTCATTCAAGTGTAAAAATTGATTGACAAAGCGTTTTGACTCAAACATTAATACCTCACTGAAATACACGACAAGACAGCTAGTACCCTGTCTGTAATAAAATTAACAAGCATTTACCCTCATTCCTAAACCCTCAAATATAGGCCTGCACCTCAGGCCACCTCCTTACAAATCTTAACTCAAGCGAACACAACTCTCAGCCAGTTCAGAACTAATTTGCCACGTGGGAAGAGAAAGTGGAGTACCAATTTCTAGGCATACTGAAGTAAAAACCAGTCCGACAACGCCATCTGGTGATTATTAGCGCGACTTGATTGACAAACAGAAGTACAATGACATGTTGCACATTAGGTTACATTATGTAATTTAGCTAACTAGACAGTTAAAATAAATGGATAATATAAGTAGTTAGCTTCCTTGCTCATTTCTTTAAGCTAGATAAAATACATTTGAATAAAATAAATATATATTTTCATATTGCTTTTCTGCAGTACAATTTAGTATTTGTACTCAAAATTATCACCAACGACATTGTCTGGTCCCGGGTATAATGACGGGCCTATTTGAGTGAACTATATTTCCAAACTCCTGCTTAATATCTATGAGTTGCCTAAAACTGCCCATCAAAACAGAGCAACTACTATTAATCAAAATTAAATCGAGCAAAACATCAACTACAAAGCTACTGTGGTTCGCTAGAACAATTGAAGAGTTAACTAATTAGTTGAGAACGCGTTAATTGAGCAATGAAACAATAAATCAATTAATTAAACCACGCAAAATAGTGAGTTAATTTCGTCCTCACCGTATTCGTCAGCTGACTCGCACTTTTCATCCATAAGGAACCTGCTTTTACAAGCATCAAACTCTAAACTAGCAATTTGTTCAATGATAAAGTCGAACAATTGATGGGAGAGTTTCTCTGTTTTGAGGCAAGTGGTAAAGTTGATTGACAAATTAGCTTGGGGTGAAGCCTACAGGACAACCTCGTGTGCAGAATTTAGGCGAATCAGCCAATGAGAGTCCTCAATGATCCGAATAGAACCGAGGTGGGAGATTCCGAAGAACAACTACGGCGCGTTCACTGAGACGAGAGGTTTTGAAACGTTAAGATCAGGCTGTGTAAAACTATCATGCCTCATTCACGCGTACCATACGGATTCACAATAGCTCTGTTGTTGGCATTTCTATTAGCAATGTTTCAGAACGTTTGACAACTTTAACGAGGCTTTGGGAACAGTAGTCAGTGTAGCATGGTAAATGTGAGTATGGCCTTGTAACGGAAAATGTACCAACGGCTCCATCTCCACAGAGAAGGTACAGTCAACTCAAGAAGTATTGACACCCTTCGTGAAATTGATCAAAAGTGAATGCAAAAAAACAGTGAGACATATTTTGGGCTCAAACATAAAAGGGAGCCGTTTACTAGGATTAGAACACAATCATTTCTAATACATAAAACATTTTATTGAGTGGTATTATTTTTTGCTGCAAAACATAGGTTTCAAAAGTATTGGCACCCCTGCAATCAAGATTTTTACTCTCAATTTTCTTGTCTAGAAGAGTGACTAAATCTTGAAGATTCAGCGACAACTGAGCCTGAATAATATAAAAAATGAGACTGCAGTTCTTTAAAGGCCTTAGTTTAGCAGCACAAAAATAAATGATAATTTCATCAGCCAAATATTTAAACCAGCATTTGGCAAATTTTTACCAACATTATTGATATACATAATGAGCAACAGAAAAACAGAACTCTGTGGCACTCAGTTCTGAATAGTTAACATCTTTGATGTTTTGCCATCGAACTGGACACGTTCCATCTCTCAGACAGTTGTTGAACCATGAGACTGTCTGAACTGATAATTCAGTTTGTAAATAACTGAAACATGGTCGTGTAGCCAACAGTGTCAAAAGCTTTTGAGAGGTCAATGAAGAGAGAGACATATCAAGGATGTGGGTGCTAATTAGACACTACAGTGGCTCTTATAGTGAACGTGCAAAGAGACACAGCATTCACAAGAGTCTAATTCCATTATAGCTTTTTCAATTTAACACAAAATAATATATAGGTGTGTTTGGTTACAGGAGACATTTGTTTGTATGTAATTTTGAGACTGGACACATTACTGTACTGTATCTCCTAAGTTAAATGGTTTATTTTTCTGGGGTCTTGTGGAATCATAGGAGGACCTTAGCTCCTGGGCCATCCTTGGACCATTTATAAAATACATTTGATTGGTTGTTTTAATTGACACTGAGTTATTTTTTCAACAGTAGACATTGGTGAATATGATGCTTGTTTTTTATGTGAAAGTGGAACATGAATTGCATTACTGAAGTCACAGGTTTGTCCTGATGTTCATTAATACTCCAGCCACTCTCCAGTACTGAGTTTTGTCATCAACACGTGACAGTGGAGGGCAGTCCAAGCAAGTTAATGGGGGGAGGTGTTTATTTGGGATTAGACATGATGACTGGCACCAGGTCATCAGTGTTTTGTAAAAGCACTTTGTGACAACTGCTGATGTAAAAAGGGCTCTATAAATACATTTGAAAGTCCTTGCCAGTTTACTACATAAAAATGTCACATGCCTTCAATGAATTAGAATTGCCATTTTGCACTGTATTTGCCTTCATTGCACATCTATACGTTTCACTTGTAACATACACTTTACTAAATACTTGTACATTTCCTGCCATCGTCTATTTGCACTTCTGGTTAGATGCTAACTGCGTTTCGTTGTACTGTACTCGTACTGTTCAATGACAATAAAATCTCATCTAATCTAATCTAATGAAAAGCCCATGTTAGAATGCTTTTTCCCCCAGTGTAGTCCTCTATTCATCTCTATGTACAACAGACATGCACTGTTTAGCACCCACCTCGTTATGGTAATCCTATGATATGAACTACCTTAAAAGTATGAAAGCAAACCACAGTTCTGACAGCTATCGCAAAAAAATATCCCCACCGATACATCCACCAGGTCCGGTGTTAGGTCATAGATCGACACCCCTAAATGTTTGCAAGTATTTACTGTTGTGCATCAGTGTTTTGTGTCTTTATCTCGGATAAGCAGGGATCTTACACCTGGGTTATGTTGAGACATTTTACTCAGGTGGTCACAGTTTTATAGCTGGGAATTGCAAATATTTACAGGTGCTGGTCATAAAATTAGAATCATCAAAAAGTTGATTTATTTCAGAAATTCTATTCAAAAAGTGAAACTTGTATAATGTATACATTCATTCCACACAGACTGATATATTTCAAGTGTTTATTTCTTTTAATTTTGATGATTATAACTGACAACTAATGAAAACCCCAAATTCAGTATCTCAGAAAATTAGAATATTGTGAAAAGGTTCAATATTGAAGACACCTGGTGCCACACTCTAATCAGCT
>JACXGI010017801.1:0-13996 GCA_016801175.1 Esox masquinongy
TCTCTCATAGAGCTCCACTGCTGTGGAATGATTTGCCAGTTAAGATTAGAAATGCAAACTCAGTGCAAACTTTCAAGTGTCTACTAAAGACTCATCTCTACAGCCTGGTCTATGATTAAGTGTAGTCTGGCCCAGGGGCATGAAGGTGACCAGAATGGCTTGATACTGTCCTCCCTTTCTGTCTTGCCAGGTGGGCTCTTATTGCCACTGGGATGCCCTCCCTCCAACGCCATTCGGGGGCGGAGTCACTGGCTTGTTGTTGTCTCTCTGTTGCGCACTTGTGCAATTGGCCTGTACTCTGCTGGCTATACTCGGCCCTCATTCAGGGTGGTTGCAGTTGGCTAGTGTCACTTTGGTTGATGCTTGGCAATGTGGGTGGATTGTTTTCCTGCCTGTTGGGCCCTGTCCAGGGCCTCCCCCGGATAGGGCCACAGTGTCACCGGACCCCCCTGTCTCAGCCCCAAGGTCTTACACTGCTATACTATTGAAGTGGGGGAGTAGGGTCAGTTCTCCTTCTCCACTATAAATCCTTGTAGATCTAAGGAATGCATTTTCTAAATTTTTCCTGTCTCCTACCGTTTTAAACTTAGGAGGACATGAGGTCCTGGCCCACACCTGAGGAGTACCAGGCTTGAAAGACCCGTTGCTGTCCCGGTCCAAAGTCCTCCTGGTTGTGTTGCAGATCAAGACGATACCTGACGATTTCAGCTGCCACTGTGCTGACACCTCCCCCTCCCCGTGTTGTCCCTGTCCTTGTCCATCTGTTCATGCTTCCGACCTGGACTAAGTTTAAATAGACTCTGGACTCAGCCCACGTGCACTTATTAATTATTACAATTTGTACTCTTAATATGTTCACCCGGCACAGCCAGAAGAGGACTGGTCACCCCTCTGAGCCTGGGTCCTCTCTAGGTTTCTTCCTAAATTTCGGCCTCCTTAGGGAGTTTTTCCTAGCCACTGAAATTCAACACTACTGTTGTTTGCTCCTTGGGGTTTTAAGGCCGGATGTTTTGTAAAAGCACTTTGTCACAACTGCTGATGTAAAAAGGGCTTTATAAATAAATTTGATTGATTGATTGATACAGTAAGGAGAAAAACTGAGGACAGCTGTTGACCTTGACACACATAGACTTTCAAACGGTGTACCTTCTTCTTCATCAATCTCTTTTAACAATTAAAATGATTAAATGTAGAAAAATCTAAGACAACTGGACTGTTTGGGAAAATAATATGAGCCCTGGATAAATGTTTCATCAATTAACACTCAATTAATATACAAGTGATTAATTGTTCTGTCTACTCTTCATCAGGTTAATGTGAAATAACAACATTTTATGAAAATATCCCTACACTGGTCACCATTAAATAGCGATCTCATGTCATCTGACAAAAGATTTCAGGCAATTTTAACATACAACCATTATAAGAAAATCACCACATAATGTGTCATTAATTGTCTTGAATATAAGTAGAAGGCCAAATAATGTAGGCTAGTCTACATGTCAGATCAAATCCGACCTGATCAAATACCTGAACATTGATGCTGTGAAATGACTTCCTATAATCCCCTCATGTTCTCCCAGGGGCGCCCTAATGGGGATATGCGTACAGTTAATCGCACCAATCAACCTCGGGATTCCTATGGAAAAAAATGTGTTCTGTATATAAGGCCCAGCCTATGCATATAAAAAATTGGACCAAGTATTTTTATTTTGCGAATTACCTGCAATCTCCTAAAAAGCATCTTTGATCTTTAGAATGCTTAAATGGCTAGGGAACACAACAAATGCATTAGCAGTTTAGTGAGAGGAAGTAGGCCTACCACCTTGCGAACTGCGCAGCATACCAGTTTCTTACCATGGTAAATACAGTCTGACGTTCGATATTTGACAGATATTCAGACATTCAGAGCTCAATAGTTCGCAAACAATTTAAGCTACAGACCCCGGTTTAGTCTCGTTATGAAAGAAAACAGTTGGACAACATTGCACAGGTTTCGTTTTCTCGATTCTGACCATCCTTTTCAAATTGCAGGAGACATTTATGGTGACATTGCAGTCAGTCTGCACATAACCAAAGCACATAAAGGGAGCGTCAGTGAAGTACATCATCAACATTTTCAAATCTCAACAACTCTGACTACATCACATATAAACCTCAAACTAATGTTAAACTGTTCAGGAAGAAATGGAAATGGGCTGCTCTTTAAAGACTGCCAACTTCTTTTCATGGATAATATAGATATGAATATATTTTCTCTGAACACATTAAAACAATGTACAGTTTTGAATTTCAATAGCTCCCTGATCACATGACCTAGATGCTTCAAAGCACTGTTATTATCTTCACAGAGATAGCTCACGCATTGCACAGCCTTTGGTTTCCCAGTTAAGCACCTAAACAATTTTAGGGAAGCATTTGAAAATTTTAAATTTCACTAGCTTTCTCAGAATTATGTGAAGTCTGCTCCGCGTGGCACCGCAGCTCCTCTTCCTATCCGGCGCTCCATCTCGCCGGTGTACTAACCATCGGTCGGAGTGTGATGGCAGCAGCGGACAGCTTTGCTGGAGAAATATGACGGCAATCCAGAGGGTTGTTGCAGTTTCCTTCTCCAATGTGAGTTGTATTTTGGGGACCAGCCTGTCTCCAACTATGAGAAGGCTACTGCACTGTGGGACAGTGGTTCCGGGGATCTGAGGGTGTTCGACCATCCCGCTGAGGGCAGGGATGGGGGCGAGCGACTTCTGCGTCTGAGGCAGGGTAACAGCACAGCATTTAAGCAACATAGCCAGCCCGTTCTGTTACCCAATTATTCTTTTGTTCTTTCTCACCCCACAACCAGTCGGAGGCAGGGTTTGTCAATTAAGGTTAGAAATGCAGACTCAGTGCAAACTTTCGGGTGTCTACTAAAGACTCATCTCTTTAGCATGGTCTATGATTAAGTGTAGTCTGGCCCAGGGGCGTGAAGGTGACCAGAAAGGCTTGATACTGTCCACCTTTGCTGTCTTGCCAGGTGGGCTCTCATCGCCACTGGGATGCCCTCCCTCCAATGCCATTCAGGGGCGGAGTCACTGGCTTGCTGTCGTCTCTCTGTTGCGCACATCGTGCAATTAGGCTGAACTCTGCTGGCAATATTCGGCCCTCATTCTGGGTGGTGGCGGTTGGTGGTGTCCCTTTGGTTGATGCTTGGCAATGTGGGTGGATTGATTTCCTACCTGTTGGGCCCTGTCCGGGGCCTCCCCCGGATAGAGTCACAGTGCCACCGGACCCCCCTGTCTCAGCCTCAAGGTCTTACGCTGCTATATTATTGTGCCGGGGTAGTAGGGTCAGTTCTCCTTCTCCACTATAAATCCTTGTAGATCTAAGGAATGCATTTTCAAAATTTCTTTGTTTTAAACTTAGGAGGACATGAGGTCTAGGCCCACACCTCCGGAGTACCAGGCTTGAAAGACTCGTTGCTGTCCCTGTCCAAAGTCCTCCTGGTTATGTTGCCCCTGTCCATCTGGTCATGCTTCCAACCTGGACTAGGTTTAAATAAACTCTGGACTCAGCCCACATGCATTTATTAATTATTACAACTTGTATTCTTAATATGTTCTCCCGGCACAGCCAGAAGAGGACTGGTCGTCCCTGGTTCCTCTCTAGGTTTCTTCCTAAATTTCAGCCTTCTTAGGGAGTTTATCCAAGCTACTGAAATTCAACACTGTTGTTATTTGCTCCTTGGGGTTTAAGGCCGGGTGTTTCGTAAAAGTACTTTGTGACAACTGCTGAGGTAAAAAGAGCTTTATAAATACATTTGATTGATTGATTGAGAGCTGCATTGCAGTGGACTCATGAGTTGGGGTGCTTGTTTGGGCAGTCAGGCAAATTTAAGACCATTTACAAGTCTGTTGCAAAGTCCACATGTGGTTCCTACATCACACTCAAACCTTTGTGCCCAACACGATGGACAGTGCACACCCCAGCCATTCACGATGTCCTCGGTCAATATGAGGCCATCTTGGCTGCATTGGAAGAGATGGCTTCATCCAGCACATTCGACACACCTTCTAAGGCTAATGCCCTTCATGAGAGGTTCCAAAAGGGCAACACGGTCCTTGGCCTGCTTCTGGCCAAAGAGGTGTTGATGGGGTTAGAGGGCCTGAGCACTTCACTGCAAATGAGAGGGAAAACAGTTGGAGGCATGTTAAGTGCAGTTGACTGTGTGAAAAAACACTATCAGAGCCAACAAACAGAAGAAGGATTCAACAAGGTCTACACCAGTGAAACTGATCTGGTTACGTCTTTGGACATCAAACCAATAAAGATGCCACACTTACGAAACCCACAGAGACATGCTGGTCCAGCTGAGCCCTATGTTCCATCCAAAGATCAGGAGTACTACCATGTACAGTTCTTCCAAGTCCTTGACATTGTAACAACACAACTGACAAAGCGGAAGGGCTACAGCACCTGGTAAAGCTGGAGAAAGTCCTGCCCTCTGGGCAAGTTGATGATATGATTGACCTGTATCTTGAGCTGCAGTTCCAGTCACTAAAGATGCAGCTGACCATGTTCAATGCCAATTACACCTACGCAACCTGCTCAGAAGTGTCAGAAATCATGAGGAATATGGTACCCGAGGTCTGTGGTCTCTTCAATCAGGTTGAGGCACTTGTGCATTTGTTGCTTGTTGTTCCTGCCTCATCTGCTGAGGCGAAGAGAAGCTTCAGTCCCTTGAGATGCTTGAAGACCTAGCTGCGATCTTCAATGTCACAAACTCAACTCAACAGCGTAGCTGTTTGTCATGTTCACAGGGAGAGAATGGTAAACTTAAACAAGAAGAAACTGTCAAGAATTTGTTCAAGTTACTGATCGGCGCATGCTTGTTTTTGGGTCATTATAGAATCAGTATGTTGTTTTTAGGGGTTCTCCGGTAGGAGAAACCCTATTGTAATCGTTATTATTATTATTATTATTAGGGGTTCTCCGGTAGGAGAAACCCTATTGTTATTGTTAGTATTATTATCATTAGGGGTTCTCCAGTAGGAGAAACCCTATTGTTATCGTTAGTATTATTATTAGGGGTTCTCCGGTAGGAGAAATCCTATTGTTATTGTTAGAATTATTTTTTTCCTCTAAACCACTGAATAACTCAAAAAGTCTGCGGGGAAAAATTATATAAATTGGACCACTGAACATATAGACCACGTATACCTATCACAAAGAGACGTGACCCAATTGCTCCATAGGGGGCGCCACAGGCCAATGATGCCACTTCCACCCCGATTGACCTAGAATGCTGATTCTATGTGTACCTGCCTTATTTCTCATGATGAACAAAGATGCCTCAAGAACCCATAAAATCCGCCATCTTGGATTTTTTTGTATGGTGAAAATTTGGCAAAACCTATAAAAATTAACTTAAAATCAACAATAATTCCGATAGACCTGCCCTTTGGCTTACAAGTGTCTCAAAACACCTCATGTGTGCATTATATCATGAAAAAATTATATAAATTGGACCACTGAAAATATAGACCACATATACCTACAAACAAAGTGCCCCGACCCGATTCCTCCACAGGGGGCGCCACAGGCCACACCTTAATGCATTTTTTCCACAATTATGCCATTTCCACCCTGATTGACCTAGAATGCTGATTCTTTGTGTACATGCCTCATTCCTCAAGGGGTACAACTATGCCTCCAGGACCTATCATATCTGCCATCTTGAATATTTTGTACAGTGAACATTCCTTGAAACCTATAAAAATCTACATAAAATCAACAATAACCCTGACTGACCTGGCAGTCGGCAACAATGTGTCTTATACATGTCTCCCGATAGGGTGTTCACAGTTACGAGAGAAAATACAAGATGGCGGACAAAATGGCTGACCAGTGTAAAACAAATGCATGAATAAAATTCATGTGTGCATTACATTAGGGCACAATGAAAATATAGACCATGTATACCTTCCACACAGACAACGCACCTGATTCCTCCACATGGGGCGCCACAGGCCACACCCTAATCAACATTTTTCACAATGACACTATTTGCACCCTGATTGCCCTAGAATGCTGATTCTTTGTCTACATGTCTAATTCCCCAGGAGGTAGAACCAATCATGTCCGACATCTTGGATATTTTGTACAGTGAACATCATATGAAACCTATAAAAATGTACTTAAAATCAACAGTAACTCGGATTAACCTGGCAATCGGCATACGTGTGTCTTATACATCTCCCTATAGGGTGGTAAAGGCTAAGTGATATATTACAAGATGGTGGACAAAATGGCTGACCAGTGTAAAACGTATATATACATACACATCATGTGTGCATTACATTATGGCACAATGAAAATACAGACTAGTTATATCATCCACACATTCCTCCACAAGGGGCACCACAGGCCACATCTTAATAGTAAAACCATCGGAATTAGGATTCCGAAATTAGAGCGCTCCGGCTGGAAAGGGTTAAAAGATGTAGTGGATATATAGGTTGTAGAGTACTAATACGCTAAATGCCACACCAAAGTATGCCTGTCCATCGGTTTTCCTTCCCTCCATAGGTCTGCCAGCTACCAAGCATCAGTCTCTGAACTCCCAACACCCCACCCAAGACAGACCTCACCTCTCCTCTTTTTCCTCCTCCTGATGGACTCTTACAATCACAATGGCCCTGCTTCCTGTTCCTACTCCTGCAGGCCAACCAGCCACCAGCTGCACATGTGCTCCTTTTCCGTCCATGGTTACTTTAGAGAACTTTTCATTCCACCAAAAGCCCCAGCTGGCGCTCCACCATAAAACTCTCCTGCATGTTCCTCACTCTTGTAAGTTTTCCTTATCATGTTCATCCTACAAAATTCGTCTTACAAAATGCCTTTACATATAAAAAGTTTTTGTGCTGATGATCTTGAGATTAATTTATAATATATTGCTTTGGTCACAATGATTTCCAAAGTTTCCTATAGGTTTGAATGAGTCAATGTATTCAACTGACCTTATTATTTTAATATAGGGATTATATTGTTAATTTTATAACTTGTTTACCTCTTTCGATAGAACATGTAAGTCCAAATTATATTTGAAAGTAAATTTAGTGCTGACAAATGTTTAATATACACTGATGAGCCAAAACCTTATGACCACCTGCTAATACGCTGTTGGTCCTCCACGTGCCACTAAAACAGTGCGAACCCGCCAAGACATGGACTCTGTAAGACCCCTGAAGGTGTCCTGTAGTATCTGGCACCAAGACATTAGCAGCAGATCCTTCAAGTCCTTTAAGTTGCGAGGTGGATTTGCCATGGATAGGACTTGTTGGTCCAACACATCCCACAGATGCTCAGCTCCCCTGAGATCTGGAGAATTTGGAGGCCAGGGCAACACCTTGATCTCTCATGTTCTTCCAACCATTTCCGAACAATGTGTGCAAGGGATGTACCTGGTTTACTGCAATGTTTAGGTAGGTGGCACGTGTCAAATTGACTTTCACAGCAGAACATTGCCCAGAGCATCACACAACCTCCACCAGCTTGTCGTCTTCCCACAATGCATCCTGGTGCCATCACTCATCTAGGTAAATGGCGAACGTGTACGCAGCCATCCACGTGATGTAAAAGAAAATAGGACTCATCGGACCAGGCAACCTTTTTCCCACTGCTCCAGTGTCCAGTTCCGATGCTTGCGTGCTCATTTTATGCACTTTCGATGGTGGACAGTGGTCATTATGGGCACTCTGGCCGGTCTGCAGCTACGCAGTCTCACATGCAGCATGGTGCGAAGCGCTGTGTGTTGTGACCAGTGTTGGGGAATGTTACATTTAAAAGGAACTAATTACAGTTAGTAGTTACAGTTCCCATAAAGTAACTTGTTACGTTACTGAGTTACTTGCTTTAGAAAGTAAGGTGTTAAGTTACATATCTACACTGAGATAAAAGTGATCCTTTGATTCACTTTTGCCCAGAAGGCACACATTTAATGGTTGTAAATATATCGTCAGGTATTGCATGGTCATTGTCAGTCACCAGGATATAACATTATTAATCATTAATCATTATACAGCAAGAGTGACCAATCCTATTATCTCAAGTAATCATATACCATAATAAGAAACAATATTTGCATTTAGTTCTCTAATCAAGAATCAATTAAATCAATAAATTATTTTTTATTGTAAGTGCCTCCACATTTTCAGGCATAGTTTATTCAACAGCCTATACGTACAGACTTCAATACTAGATAGATCCATTGCAGTAAACAATGAAGAACAAAAAACAGCTGTAGCCTTGTACACTGATAAACACACCTTCTCAAAAAAGAAAATGTTAAGCACATTGCAATTTGAAATCTCTTTACAATAATGTGCATAATCCATTAAGTTGTTATGACTTTACTCAGAGGTGAACAATTAACACATCAGTTTTGAAATGATTCAGAATAATCGCGTTTAGAAACAGAACATGTATTTAGATGTTCATTTGCGATCAGCTTTGGTTGTCCAAAGCTGATATGGGATCGAACCTTGATTGTCCAACAAGGCAAGAAATTCTAGCAAAACACAACAGCAACCCCATTGACTGGTTATATGTGAGGGTAGTAATCCTAGTCGAAATAGTGAACTGCTTCCCAAGCCCATGAATCACGCAGCTCAGCCTTCCACTGCACAAATCGTTAGTCAATGCTACATATCGATTTGACATTATCGGAAGCTGTGGGCATGGCTTTGGTAGGTGTATCATTAACTTTAGCAGGAAGTGCTGGTGCTACCACCTTTACATCTTTTTGTTGCCACTTGCTACTGGAGAATAAACACTAGGTAAAGCTTCTTTGGTTGCACTGAGAGAAATTGAGTAGCGTGTTATTTATTTGAACAATTAACTAGTAAGAGATTACTTTAATTAAATAACTAACGTGTTCCGTTACTCGTTTCCATTAAAAAGTAGTCTGACTACTTTGTAATGCGTTACCCCCAACACTGGTTACCCCCAACACATTCCTCCTGTAACCATCATTAAATTTTTCAGTGACTTGTGCCACAATAGACCTTCTGTCGGTTCAGACGAGACGGGATAGCCTTCATTGCCCTTGCAGATCGATGACCCTTGGGTACCCCACACCCTGTTGCTGGCTCGTGGTTTGTCCCTCTTCGGACTACAAGCCTTGCCGTTGCAAAGGTGCTCTGACCCAGTTATCTGGCTACATAGGGATTGTATAACTAGCTAGCTACTTGCCCCCTTAATAACTTGTACGTCAATTCATATGAAACCTAGCTTTACTACAGTCTGATGTTACAGTACTTATCCGTATTGACAACACATTTACAAGAACATGTGGTTCTGCACGTACTGTATGAGCGGAACCACATGTTCTTGTAAATATGTTGTCAATACGGATAAGTACTGTAACATCAGACTATAGCAAAGCTACGTTTCATATGAATTGATGTACAAATAATAATGATAACTTTATTTCTATAGCGCTTCTCTAGCCCAAAGCACAAAGCGCTTCACACAGCAGTTAAACAGAAAAAGTAGGTAGTAAGATGATGGGAGGTCTCTCATATACATGTTATGAACATTTATTTTTGTCACTTTCCAGTTACAGTCTACTTTTTCTTAAGGTTTTTCAAATTTTCTTAAGGTTACAAATAGTTTCATCATTCCAAGGATATACTTTAAAAGCAGGCCTTGACCTAGATTTAAAAGGTTCAATTTCATAAAGAATACTCTGGCATACACTGTTGAATCTATTGATTCAACAGTAGTATATGTGGCCTTTTATGTTATCGCTTTGACTAGTGAAAATAGCAGAAAACATTTAATCACCACTATGAGCAAGTAAATGCACTAAAACTAGCCAGTTAGTTGCTGTAGCAGCAAGATATATACGAGCAAGCAAAGGGAGAGGAGAGAATTCTGGTTCTATTTAATTTTCTACCTGTGGTAGCCTATTAGTAAATATTGCCTAAAAACGTTTTTCCATATCTAATTGGTGAAATATGTTGAGTATCATGTAATTGTGCCAATAGGATGTACATTTGGTTTTGTAGATTGTATTCTGTTTATACCAAACCAGCTATCAAAGCAAAATATATCTGGCTAAAACTCAGCAACAGCTACTGACATATTCAGTCTCAAGTTTGATTTCTACTGCATTATGGCATTGTCACTGTACCAGCTAGTTTACTATTACATTAATAAATCCACATTTTGCCTATAGTACTGCATATTAACCTTTTTGTCCATGTTCACTTGATGCTTATCTACCATTCACTACATGTCCATGTGATACATGAGACGATAGTATTTTTCTGCAAGTCAGATAATGTCATTCTAGGTTGTTTACAACCCATTGTTTTATAGTGCTATGGATTTATGAAACAAGGCAACTAATTTAACTATGTATTTCGTTTCATATTGTTTACCTAGGAAGAGATGAATGAAGACTAAGGTGAGGACACTTGCTTATTGGTGTAAGCAGTGGAACGGGACTCTGACATCTATGGTAAGCTCAGACTCATAGTAGATTTGGATGTTGAGAAATATCCTAAAGGCTTCGGCTCATTCATACAATTTTTTTTAAAAATCTCTCTTGGAAAGCGTTGGCTTGGAGGGACTAGATAGACTGGACAATGTCACCTGTGAGTGGTCATAATGTTTTGGCTCATCAGTGTACAGGTTCGGTTTAAAAAGTCTGATTATGACTTGCTGTAGAACAATACCATCAATCACTGAAATGGATGTAACTTATTAACACTATCAGGTTTTCTATTCTGATTTTTAATGTTTACACCTAACAAACCAAGCAGGACAGTATGAAATTGTTTAAATGGCAGTTGTTTTGTGGAAAATTATTATAGATTTTGTCCAAAATACACATTTCCCCAGGGATTATTTCTTAAAGTGATTACCAGTTCACTGACTGTGTTGTAATTGTATGGCATCATTTGAATGGGCTGTATCTCAACTTAAAGCTTACTGACAAGTTGTCACCAACAGCCTTGTAGAAAGTGATGGGGAAAATGGGGCACTGTAACAGTGAGGTGACGGACGGCTCCATCATCTCCCGCTTTTCCCGGTTTCCATTCATTCACAAACACATCCCGGACTGGTTCGTTGTCACGTCTTCAATCACGCACACCAGGTCCCAATTAGTCCATATCAGTATGTGTTTAAATGTTTCTCCTCTACTCCCCTCAGTTGTCGGTTATTGTTGCTTGTCATTATACGTGTTGGTGTTTCTTTTGGTTCTGTTTTCATGTATGCCGTTAGTTTGTTTTTGCTTTAATAAACGCACGTTCGAACGTACCCTGCCTGCACCTGGTTCCCTCCACTCAACCACCATATATCATGACAGAATAACCGACCCAAAGAATGGAACCAGCGGGTTATTCAAGGGAAGAAAACGAACTATGGAACCGCTGCCATTTGACTTCATGCTCGGCACGGTGCACTTCTTACAGCTCGAGCGGGAAGCTCCCCTCACCGGGGTATGCATCGAGCAGGCGATAGTGGAGGCGTGCGGTCTCCTGCGGATTACCGGGACCAAAGAGCTACTGGCCCGGTATCCATTCCGACTGGGTCCTCCCGACCCTGAAATCCATTCCGACTGGGTCCTCTCGTGCCTGTCACGTATATCGTGACAGGCACTAACATTATATTTGTTTAGTTTAAAGGCCTAACCACCAAAACACTTCCCCAATATTTTTTGGTGGGTGCTATAGTGCATCATTAAACTTGAGATTTTGAAATCACCTTATCTTTGAAAACCTTTGACCTACAGTCACCAAATGTATTTTAAAGTGTGTATTATATTCTAATTACACAACATGTGCACGTGTTGGAGACAGACCACTGTATGTGGTCAATAAATGTCTAGAGACATAGACCAACTGTATCTTTTTTATCTGTATAATCAATTTATAGTTTGTTGTACTGTTACTAATAATAATTACAATATCATCTCGTATATCACTTCAAGCAGATTAGCACAAAGAATCTGAAACAGATTTATTACCAAGTAGTAATTCACATACAAGGAATTTGCTTTGGTCTGATAAACATATAGTGCGAGGACAAAAACAGGCAGTACAAAAGTGCAAATGTGATAAATACATGTACTCTTTAAGCGTATAGTTACATTTGTATTTCTGATGTCATTGCACCCCATGTTAGGGTGTTAGTTTGTCTATTTCATGCCAGACTGTTGTCAAACGCCAAGCAAGACTCTGATGATTCATTTCAGCGTGCACAGGATGCTTAATAACCGCTAGATATTGGAAAACACCATCACAAAATCAACAACACTCCCATGATCAACCATGGTCGTAAAGCTCTTAAACTTTCCAACGTTGGCGGTTGGCTGTTACAACTTCAACCAGTCACCATTACAGTTTATAATGGTGAAGATTAATAGTGCTTTGAAACATCAAGGTCTTGTGGTCAGGGAGCTATTGAATTTACAAGCGATTTTGTCATATATGTGTATTTTTTTTTAAATCAGGTCCCATTATATGGGAAAACTAAAGGGTGTGCAACATGCAGCCATATGTAGGGAATAATCTAGCATCAAAATGATGTGTCTCAATCTCACGTTGAGAGAGCTATTGAAATTTTGAATTTTCAAATGCTTCCCTAAAATTGTGTAGGTGCTTAACAGGGGAAACAAAGGCTGTGCAATGTGTGAGCCTTCCCTCCTAAGATTATAAGAGTGATTTGAAACATCTAGGTCATGTGGTCAGGGAGCTATTGATTTTACAAGCAATTTTGTCATATATGTGTATTTAAAAAGAAATAGGGCCCCATAATATGGGATAACTAAAGGGTGTGCAGCATGCAGCCCTATGTAGGGAATAATCTAGCATCAAAATGATGTGTCTCAGTTTCATTCTGAGAAAGCTATTGACATTTATAATTTTAAAGTGCTTCTCTAAAATTGTGTAGGGGCTTAACTGGGAGACCAATGCTTGTGCAATGTGTGACCCTACACTCTGAAGATTATAAGATGGATTTGAAGCGTCTAGTTCGTGTGATTCAGGAGCTATTGAATTTACAAGCGATTTAATCATATATGTCTATTTAAAAAAAAAATTTGGATCAATATTTTGGGAAAACTAAAGGGTGTGCAACATGCTGCTCTATGTAAGGAATAATGTAGCATCAAAATGATGTGTCTCTGTCTCATTCTGAGAAAGCTATTGAAATTTAGAATTTTCAAATGCTTCCCTAAAATTGTGTAGGTGCCTAACTGTGAAACCAAAGGCTGTGCAATGTGTGAGCCTTCCCTCTGAAGATTATAAGAGTGATTTGAAGCGTCTAGGTCGTGTGATCAAGGAGCTATTGAAATTCTAAACTATACATTGTTTTAATTTGTTCATAGCAAATATATCCATATCTATATTATTCATAAAAAAAGTTTAGCAATCTATAAAAAGCAGCCCATTTCCCTTTCTTCCTGAACAGTTTTACATTGGTTTGACGTTTTTTGGTGATGTTGTCAAAGAGATGTTGAGATTTGAATATGTTGACGATGCAATTTGTTGACTTTCCCTTGCGACGTTCGTTGGTTACGTGTAGACGGACTACAATATTGCCATAAAGGTCTCCTGCCATTTGGAAACTCCTGTCGGAATCGAGAAAACGAGACCTGTGCAGTGTGGTCCAACCTTTTTCTTTCATAACGAGACTAACCCGAGGCCTGTAGCTTCAATTGTTTGCGAGCTATTGAGCTTTGAATGTCTGAATATCTGTTAAATATCGAATGTAAAACTATCTTAACCACGGTGAAATAAACTGTGACTATTGTTGAAGTACCGACCTAAAGTACTTCCCCGAGTTGGTTAATGAGAAGAGATTAAGAGGAGACAAAATCGCAGTGCCGGCAATTATCTTTATTCATACAGATATATCTGGAGACAGTGTGGCATTCAGTCCAACAGAGTCTGACACAATCACAGCACACACAGTTCTTATAGCATGAGCCCCCTACCCTAGATTTTCC
>JACXGI010017802.1:0-14148 GCA_016801175.1 Esox masquinongy
CTATTTACTAGTCCAGTTTATCCCCCTGTCTCCACCATCATTACCAAACCTATTTACTAGTCCAGTTTATCCCCCTGTCTCCACCATCATTACCAAACCTATTTACTAGTCCAGTTCATCCCCCTGTCTCCACCATCACTACCAAACCAATTTACTAGTCCAGCTAATCCCGTCTCCACCATCATTACCAAACCCACTTACTAGTCCAGTTTACCCCCTGTCTCCACCAACATTACCAAACCAATTTACTAGTCCAGTTTAGCCTCCTCTCTCCAACACTAGCCAGGACTGTGTGCACTCAATGCCCGTCACTATATTTTGGCAACGGTTTTAATGTGTATTTCACACTATGTTGAAAAAAACAGCTAAATACTAAATATTTGCACATTATATCCAGACTTTAGCTTATAGCTTTATGACTTGCAAAGTTATTTATCTTCAAAAAAGGTGTGAGTGAGAGTGTGTGAACATACTGGTATTTGTATGTGGGGTTTGACCTCGTATTGATGTGTGAGGGCTGAAAATGAATTATGAATTACTCTTTTATAGGGACTTAGAGGTGGGCTCTCTCTTGTCTCTATTTCTCTCTGCTCTCTCATCGCTTTATCTAGGTTCTGTAGTGTGGGGTTAAGCACTCAAGAAATACTGAGGTCATGAGTCACACTTATAACCAGTTTGAAAAATGTTTAATTCATGATCTCTTGACTAAGCATTACCTAAGATAAACATTGAAAAGTTCATCACAATAGTTATATATATTAATAGAGACTCTCAGTTTGGGACGTGTCTATTGGCAGTCCCTTTCTATGTCTCCTCTCTGGACACCCCTGCTCTATTTAAAAAAAAAAAAGTTTTATTATATATTGAATAACTGAGATTTTAGAACCTTTTAAATGTAGGGATATGTCAGATTGAGCATGTATAGCTATGTAATTACTTAAGTACAGTGAGGGAAAAAAGTATTTGATCCCCTGCTGATTTTGTACGTTTGCCCACTGACAGAGAAATTATCAGTCTATAATTTTAATGGTAGGTTTATTTGAACAGTGAGAGACAGTATAACAACAAAAAAATCCAGATAAACGCATGTCAAAAATGTTATTAACTGAACAAAAAAATACAACATTCACAAAATGTCTAAATGCACAAAGATACTGATATTTCACAATGATGGCACACTTTGTCTATAAAGCCCTTTTTACACAAATTCCCACACTACACAACCTCTTTACTAATATAAAAAAACAGTTCCTACCTTACAAGATCATTGTATAGGCTGAACCTAGTTGTCCCTTCACTTTCCACTGATCTTTCTTGACAGTCTAATATTTCTCTCTCTCCCGTCACCTCACCTTCTCTCTTTTCCCAGTGTCTCTTGCCTTGTCTCTCCTGTGTCTCTTGCTTTCCAAAACTTTGGGTGTATCTTTCCATTTTCTTCTGTGTCAGACAAGAAAGGAAACTCGGGATGAATCACTGTATTGACTAAAGGAAATCATTTCACGTAATATCATTATACCCCTGAAATTTATTGGCATGCTGTCTAGTCAAGGGCACAGGAACAGGAGGGAGCAGGAGGCATATCCCCCCAATGTCAGAAGCAGTTAAATTGGTGACCCCCAATACAGCAAAGATGTGCATAACATACAACTTTTCCCACCCTAATATCAAACTACCTGCATACAGTCAACAGCCAAAATAATTGGATTGAGGCTCAATGTAAATACATAAGTAGTTAAACAAAACTATTTCATTAGCACCACTGCCAAGTTTAGCATGGTTTATGTGGCCTAGATATTAGCCAAGGTCCAAATCAATTTGATATTAGGAAGTGAAATCTTTCTATAAAGCCAATTGGGTTCAAAGCGTTCCAGTGTGTATGTTCCAGCTACCCAGCCAGCTAGCTTTTAGACGATACAAAAAACATCACCATATTTCACATGATATCTGGAGATGAATGACATTTAGTTGGTTACACAACGGTTACACAACAGTTATCATACTTGCCTTTAATGGCAGTTTTGATTCATTTTAAACCATACTGCACCAAGAAATTAAGGGAACACATCAAGTCAATTAAGGGAACACGCCAAGTCAATTAAACTTCTAGGATATCAATCTGTCCAGTTAGGAAGCATAAGCGATTGTGAATCAATGTCACCTGTTTTGGTGCAAATGAGAGTGACAACAGGTGCACTGGAGAGGCAGCAGCAAGACAACCCCCAAAAAGGGAATGGTGTTGCAGGTGGTGGCCACAGACAATTGCTCTCTCCTTATCCTTCCTCACTGATTCTTCTCTAGTTTTGCATTTTACTAGTGTCCTTGTCACTACTGGTAGCATGAGGCGGTACCTGCAGCCCATTCAGGTTGCACAGGTAGACCAGCTCCTCCAGGATGGCACATCCATACGTGCCATCACAAGAAAGTTTGTTGTGTCTCTCAGTACAGTCTCAAGAGCATGGAGGAGATACCAGGAGACAGGCCGTTACACGAGGAAAGCTGCACAGGGCCGTAGAAAGGGCATTAACCCAGCAGCAGGACCGATATCTGCTCCTTTGTGCGAGGAGGAACAGGAGGAGCACTGCCAGAGCCCTACAAAATGACCTCTAGCAGGCTACTGGTATGCATGTTTGTGACCAAACTGTCAGAAACAGACTCCATGAGGGTGGCATGAGGGCTCGACATCCTCTAGTGGGACCTGTGCTCACAGCCCAGCGCCATGCAGCACGATTGGCATTTGCCAGAGAACAACAGAATTGGCTGGTTCGCAGTTGGCGCCCCGTTTTCACTGATGAGAGCAGGTTCACACTGAGCACATGTGACAGAGGTGAAAGAGTCTGGAGACGCCGTGGTGAACGTTATGCTGCCTGCAACATCATCCAGCACGACTGGTTTGGCGGTGAGTCAGTGATGGTCTGGGGAGGCATATTCTTGGAGGGTCGCACAGACCTCCACGTATTAGCCAACAGTACCCTGACTACTGTTAGGTACTGGGATGAAATCCTCAGACCCATTGTCTTACGCTGGTGCGGTGGGCCCTGGGTTCCTCCTGGTGCAGGAGAATGCCTGGCCTCATGTGGCCAGAGTGTGTAGGCAGTTCCTGGATGACGATGGCATTGATGCCATTGACTGGCCCTCATGTTCCCAAAGACCTGAATCCCTGATCCAGGTCTGGGAGGAGATCCCCCAGGACACCATCCACTGTCTCATCAGAAGCATGCCCAGACATTGTCAGGAGTGCATACATGCACGTGGGGGCCATACACACTACTGAGTCACATTATGAGTTGCCGTGATGACATTCGCTTAAGTTGGAACAGCCTGGGATTTAAAATGTTTACTTTGATTTTCGGTGTGAGTCTGAATCCAGCCCTCAATCGGTTGGTGATTTTGGTTTCCATTGACCGGTGTTATGTCGTTTTGTTCTCAAAGAATTACACAATGTACAGTAAAGATTTTGATCTTTAATATATTTCGTTCATCGAGACCCAATGTGTCATTTAAGTGTTTCCTTAATTTTTTTGAGCAGTGTACCACACCGCAGCTACAACTCTTTGTCACCCGGAGCAACACTGTCAAAGGACTTCCACACAAACAACGTTGGTAAAGGAAAGATTTTATGAAACCAAGATCACAGCCTTTCTGCCTGGCTTCACTTCAAAACACAAGTACTTATAATGGCAATCACGCAAGCAGGCGGTGATCTTGATTTCTACAAAATCTTAGCTTTAGAATTGATTTATTTTCAGTTCACTACTTCCGTTCCGCTTGTAAAACAAAACATTGAAAATATCTCAGTGTCCACAGTGGTAGAGGGCCTGTGTGGGGTCCTTACCAAATCAATAAAACAGAGCATGTTCCAAGGGAGAAGTGTTTACGATGTTTCTGATGAATATTTGCTGTTTTTTAATGTTGAGGGTCGGTATTGAGGTTGAAGTGTTGGAAAGAATTTTGAGGATTTTTTAAATCTATGGAAATCAGTATGAAGTTAAGGTACTACATCATTACTACATTATCAAGTAATTTTGAACACACACCTGACAATAGTATGATATCGTGGTATTTAAGTGCATGGCAGTGCTATCATACTTTAAAGCTAAAACCACGGTACATTTCTATGATTCAGTACTATTGTATACCATGGTATAAAGACTGCAAAGCTTCCCCCATGTACTACAACAAAAAGGATTATGCTCAGGATGAGAGCTGTTTCAGATTACGTCCTCTACTGATTACATTTTACATTGAACATTTAAACCATTCAACAAATGCTTTTATCCAGAGCAACTTTTGGTTGCATAATGAATCTAAAGATATCTGGGCAGGACACCAACACAACTCCGTAATATAACATTTTACTCAGTGAGATAGCTATCAGCAAAGTCAATTTTGGTTTGGTTTTAACATTTAAACTTGAAACTCTCGTTACACGAGTAGAGTTTCAGGAATCTTGTTAATATGCAACATTTATGCATGGCCTAGAAGAAAGACAGAGAATTGCAGTGTTTTATTAAGGTGTTTTATCAGAGTGAAAAGGTAAGTCAGTCAAACTACATCAAGTGGTTTGTCAAACACCAAGCGTGTAATGCTGGAAACGTGACTTGAAAGCGGGGAGTCTGGGACATAAGATGGCTTTGTTAGCTCTTGCTTGTGACTTTCACTCATTTAGTTTCGGATTAAATTACATCACATGGAGGTTCTCCCGGCGGTTATGATACAACCATTTGGGCGACAAACGAATAGTTTCACTCAGTGGATTCTTACGAAAACGATGGTTGCGTTCATACAGACATTCCTAGCAGCGCATAGCTACACATCACGTCGTCCAGCAGTATAGCATCCTAGCAGCAAGAAAGACATACCATTGCAGAAATGAACAGTGCATTCACAATCAGCACCATTCTGCTTCTCTCCCAGCGTGGAACCTAACATCAAAGGTGGAAAGATGGTGATAGCCTTAGCCTACCAAAAAATAAAAAATAATTTGGGTAATTTTTCAACATGCTTTTACTACTGTTAGACTGGGTGCTGTGTGTGTGTGTTAGTGTGTTCTTGTTCCAAGATGCATCTTCTTCAGGCCAGAAGTCACAGCAACATATTATTGCGAGCTTAGTTAGAAGGAAGAAAATAAAGCGTTTTGGTGTGAAATGTTGTGCCGTTAAGAAGTGTTTCCAGAGGATGGCTTCACGTTGTGATAACTTCATTAATATATTTTTATCATAATTTAAGGTACTAGCCTTCTGGCAGCACCAGGTATATAACCAGGTCTGACCTTCACAAAATGCCTGAGGCATGACCTGCAGTAGCCTAAATATTTGGAGCATTAAAAACGAAAATTGAAAATATTAAATTTAAAAAAATAAACTTGTCATTTTTGCTTTTATTTCAATTTGAGGTACATAAATTAATAACAAGCATTAAATTCAGTATGTTCTACACAACAATTGTCTTGTCTTGATTGATTGAAATCTGTATAGTTCAAATAAGTTTTACTATGTTTAGATTAAATCCCTTGTCATTACTAAAACAAGGACAAACTTTCCAGTGATGTGTTATTTAACTGGTCTTTCTCTTTCTCCTGTCACCACCCAACTCATCTGCCTTAGCATAACACTGATATCATTAACCGTATTTACCCTTTGAAATTTCAAACGGCAATCCAGTTCCTTTCATATCCTGCCTGTGCTGTTAAAATAAAGAACCCAGCCAGGATGAGGTATCAAGGTATACCTTTAAAAGGACACATCAGGTTGCTTTATTTACAGCCAGAGATGGTGATTAAAGCTGTCTGCTCTGAGGGTTCGGGCCCTGATGCAAAGAACCCAATGACCATAAGTACCCATATTGTACAGCTCCAACTTATTAAGGTAGCTAACCCCACCAATGAATATGGACTGAATTGAGCTGGTCTTTAGATATGGTCACAAAAAATCAACTCATTGATCCTTAGAGGTTATTATGTTTCCACAATAAATACTGTAGAAACGTGAAGTTGGGCATTGTTTTTCACTTGACATTGATTGCTAGAGACCTTGTGCCGCCTATCTCTAAATACCTAGAACAACCATGAACTCTTATCTACTCTCCTTGCAGGTTCTAACATTAAAATACACATTTATCCACTTCAAAGGGTTCCTTGTGACAGTACACCATGCAGTGGGTGGAGGTAAACCAAATGGGTGGAGGCGGACCAAATGACTCATGCCAATATAAAAAACTGAACAGTGCTGTTTTGAAAGTAAGGCTGTTTTGAGATGCTACAAACAATCGTACAAATCATGGGCTTCTGCAAATATCTTCAGCTGTCATATGCTGAAAATACCCAGATTCAACACCTATGAGAGATTGTTCCTCGATAACATCCTAAAGACAGATAGCACCTAGCCTAGCACTGCGTAGCTTATTAGACAGACAACGCCCAGCATAACACCACCTAGCCTAGCAGACAGACAGCACCTAGCCTAGCAGACAAACAGCCCCCAGCCTAGCGAATAGACATCACCCACCTAACAGACAGCTGAGTCATTAACTCCTGAAGAACACTGTCCCTGACCCAGCCCTCCACTCCTCCCTCAGGACGTCGCTTCACCCCTGGGTGCTTTGTTACATTTTAAGGGTCTGTGAAAGATAAACACCATACAAAAACATCTTTCTATAGGGACACATCTAACACAAACACAATCCACATCAGCCACTTTTTATGCATCCGATTTATGTTTGCTGTTATATCAGAGAGTCAGCTGAAAGGAGCCTGCTGAGCTGGGAGATAAATTACTTTTACTCTCTCTGTAATCTACAGCGGAGGTGAGGTGAACCTGTAGTGTTAAAGCAACAGTCATTCATACCCCGTCTTTAGCTCAAAACTTTTTCACGCTCAGTGTTACAGTACCTGCCATCAAAGAGCAGCCAGATAAAGTGGATTTAAGACAGAACAAACACAGAAAAGAGAGAATCCCTGCCAAGAGCCAGGAAATGAAGACGTGAGAGTGGAGTTTTCTATGATCATTCGTACTTGTCAGTAATCACGGTTTAGTAGGAGAGGATCCATGGCCACTGAACCTGGCCTGGCCGGGCCGCCAAAAGCCACGCGACCAGGTTGTGAGCCTGGTGGTTGCTCCATAATTGCCACATGGCACACTGACACAGCCTGCTGTGAGTTACTTGGCCTTTCACAGGAGCTCCATGAGGGGAGAACTCGTTTGTAAGCTGTAAACTGTCAGTGACATCTAAAGGTTGGCCTCTTGTCGAGAGATCGGATGACTCAGGAGCCACACCCACAGATTCCGATCCTGCAGCTTCACTGAACCAATAGCCACAGCAGCCCCACGGGAAGCTACCATAATCACCAGTGGTGGGAAGCATTAAGACAACTCACATCCGCATTCACTTTGAACCCAGAGAATGAAGATGTGAGAGGAGGACAAAGGTGTATGATGACACCAGAGCAGATCCCGAGACATCAGTTCAATGACATCCAGTTCAGAGACATCCAGTCCCGAGACATCCAGTCCGGAGATGTCCAGTCCAGAGACATCTAGTTCAGAGACGTCCAGTCCAGAGACATCTAGTTCAGAGACGTCCAGTCCAGAGACATCTAGTTCAGAGACGTCCAGTCCAGAGACATCTAGTTCAGAGACCTCCAGTCCAGAGACATCCAGTCACGAGACATCTAGTTTAGAGACGTCCAGTCCAGAGACATCTAGTTCAGACAAGTCCAGTCCCGAGACATTCAGTTTAGAGAAGTCCAGTCCAGAGACATCCAATCCAGAGACATCCAATCCAGAGACCTCCAGTCCAGAGACATCTAGTCCAGAGACGTCCAGTCCAGAGACATCTAGTCCAGAGACGTCCAGTCCAGAGATATCTAGTTCAGAGACTTTCAGTCCTGAGGCATTCAGTTCAGAGACATCCAGTCCCAAGACATCCAATCCAGAGACCTCCAGTTCAGAGACATCTAGTCCAGAGATGTCCAGTCCAGAGACGTCCAGTCCAGAGATATCTAGTTCAGAGACTTTCAGTCCTGAGACATTCAGTTCAGAGACATCCAGTCCCAATAGCATAGGATACTGTGTGACTGAATGGAGATTTATATAGTGGTGCTTGATGTTAGCTGGCTACTGAGTGTTTTCAGGCAATGAGGTCAAGTTACAGTAAACCCTGAGGGACATGGTAGATGTCAAGGGATCCAGTTTTCCAGTTTCTTGAACTATTTTAATTCAGGAAACTAATAAACAACCTGGTTCACTGGGCTATTAGGGAAGCAGGAGAGATGTTGCTACAGTCTCTTTCTTTTCACTGTTTCATTAGAAGTCATTTAGGACATGAAACCTCTCCCTATGGAATTCATACTCTGCACTGGAATTCAAGAAGTTGTTGGTACCACCAAAATGTTATTCGAATTGGACACAGAGACAAAAACATGTAATTCATAAGTTAATCTGACTTGGTAAATGTCTGTCCTATTACAGTTTTTCTCAATCGTTTTGGCTCAATTCTCGAATGAGAATTATTTTTTTCAAAACAATAAGTTCAAATCTCTGAACAATTAGTTTCTTGCTCATACCCGATTAGAATTTCTCATTCATTCAAGCAAATTGCACGTGTTTTGGCTCGTGTGCAAAAGAGTAAGTACAATTGTCTACAACTTGCACAATATCTACATGCACATGGCATGCTGATCAAAACTGATGAGTTGATTCTCAGTGAAATTGTCTTACTCTTCACAACTTCCAAACATTCTTTCATCATGTAAGCCATCACATGCAAAAGGATCCATTCAATTATCAAAATCTATTAGATATACATGTATATTCCATAAATATCTATGACATGAAATGTTTGTGATGTCTGCGAAATTGGCAAATTAGATGTGATGTTGTCGAAAATCTCTTGGCAGACCAACAAGAGCAACAGGATGTCCACCAAGAAGATGGGAATGTGTAGTGTTACGTACCATGAGGAGGTGACATTCATTGTTTTTTACAGAACTACTGCAAGTTTTTTCATTGTGGTTGCAGTTTTTTTTCAGCTCACTATATATGACTTTACATGTAAGAAATATGTAAAAATGGACATACAAATTTTCTGTTTACATGTAACACATTGCTACAAAAATAAATGTACTCTATGCATACAAATGTGCATACCCTTTCTCTGTGTACTACAGTATTATACAGTATTGACTTTTCCCAGCAGACTTTTAACCTACTGTTGAAATTGTTATCTAAAAAGCTCAGTGTGATACACAATAGCATTCAGCTAGACAAAACTGACATTCTTGTGTAGTACAGCAAGGAGTCAGTGTCAACAAAAAAGTAGAACAAAACTGAAATTTGGATAAAACAAACATTTCCAGGTTGGACTGCCGTGGTGAAAAAACATCTAAACATTTTGACCAGTACGACTCACAATGACAAAATAACTTTTCATTTTGGTGGTATTGGTCAACTTACTGACCAAAAAACTAGGATTTGAAACTAGGTCTGCTACATTTTGCAGACATGCCACAGAGTTGTGATGTCCCATGATACAGTTGTGACAATTGCACTTACAGTTTAGAGAATGTTAAGACTCCTTCGAAAAATGAGCCAAAGCAATTGAGAAAAACTGTAAGAAATGTTTCCCATTCACTTCGGACATTGTGTGATATTACTAGAGTTGTTTGCAGCTTAAATCTAAACCAACTGCTTCCTCTTTTCCACCACAATAGACAAGCCTCTGTCTGCAATTCTCCTCAGACTTGTGCGAGGCAGAAATAATGATTGCACTGTGTATTTGCACAGCGCTGACCAGTACGCTGTGCTGAACACAGACACACACGTTGTTGCTGCCTTATCAAATACAGAGACAGGAATTAGAAAAACAAGCTGGTGTGTTGGATTGTCTAGCAGAGTGGTAAAAAACAGCAGGTGGATAATTAGTTTCTCGTGTCCTGTCACCGTTTCTCTCCTTTGTAATGGAGAGTGGCTGAGAACCTCTGAGAAGATGAAGATGAGGAAGAGGAGGATGAGGCTGGTCGCGGATTCATGCGTAAACATATTTTCATTTCTCTCCATCTCTCTCGTCCTCGAGATGATCGTTCAGCGTCTTTCTACACAACTTGAAAAGGGTTGAATAAACCCTCACCATTGACCACATCCACAATAACACCCAATTATAAAAATAAAAAAAAACTTATCTGGCCTTGACGAATCGCACAGCAGTACAATCACAATGGCTTTGAAATGTAGGATGTAATTATTCCTTGCCATACTATCTACAGTTTTTCCCTATAGCCTGAGCCTGTAAAATATTGATTGTTTTCTGTGAAGGGAGACTTAACGTGGTGGAGAGAGTATAGGATTGTCTGGCACGGCGCACTGAAGGCTCTGGCCTCTCTTTGAATCCTTCAGCATATTACATGGGGCTCGGATCCCAGCCTCCGGCGGGCTGCTCCAAAACAACAGTAGATACATTATTGACATTTTTTACTTCATATTTTCTAATTAATATTGAGGTCACCAACCAATTAGCTAATAGCTGAAAGATAATGGCTCTCTGTAAAGGCCAGTGGTTTATTGCATTTTAATGTAAATCTGTGTCGTGTTTTATTGATCTGTAACTGTTCAAAGAAATGACAATCATTATGTTTCCAAGGCCAAGTTCATAGCTTTGGCTCTTGTGATTATGTGGCAGTCTGTTTTAGCATTCAGCAATCTTGCAGAGAGAGGCAGACAGAAAGACAAACAGACAGATTGACAGACAGACAGACAGACAGACAGACAGACAGACAGACAGACAGACAGATAGATAGATAGACAAACAGATAGATAGACAAACAGACAGATAAAAATATCTTTACTGTAGCAGTAGTCATATCTCCTTAGTGTAGTAGTAGTCATCTTTTTAATGTAGTAGTAGTCATATCTCTTTAGCGTAGTAGTAGTCATATCTCTTTAGTGTAGTAGTAGTCATAACTCTTTAGCGTAGTAGTAGTCATATCTCTTTAGCGTAGTAGTAGTCATATCTCTTTAGTGTAGTAGTAGTCATATCTCTTTAGCGTAGTAGTAGTCATATCTCTTTAGCGTAGTAGTAGTCATATCTCTTTAGCATAGTAGTAGTCATATCTCTTTAGCGTAGTAGTAGTCATATCTCTTTAGTGTAGTAGTAGTCATATCTCTTTAGCGTAGTAGTAGTCATATCTCTTTAGTGTAGTAGTAGTCATATCTCTTTACTGTAGTAGTAGTAGTAGTAGATGTGAATCCATTTATTTCCCCAATTAGCCTGATCTTCTGTCCTGTAAAGTCCTGTTATTCCCAGCAGACCACCTACCTCCCTGGAGACCATCTACTTCCCAGCAGACCATCTACCTCCCAACAGAACATCTACCTCCATCTACCTCCCAGCAGACCATCTACCTCCAAGGAGACCATTTACCTCCAAGGAGACCATCTACCTCCATCTACCTCCCAGCAGACCATCTACCTCCAGGGAGACCATCTACCTCCCAGCAGACCATCTACCTCCCAGCAGACCATCTACCTCCCAGCAGACCATCTACCTCCAGAGAGACCATCTACCTCCCAGCAGACCATCTACCACCCAGCAGACCATCTACCACCCAGCAGACCAGATACCTCCATCTACCTCCCAGCAGACCTCCCATCTACCTCCCAGCAGACCTCCCATCTACCTCCATCTACCTGTCAGCAGACCATCTACCTCCATCTGCCTGTCAGCAGACCATCTACCTCCATCTACCCCTCAGCAGACCATCTACCTCCATCTACCCCTCAGCAGACCATCTACCTCCATCTACCCCTCAGCAGTGCATCTACCTCCATCTACCACTCATTAAACCATCTATCTCTCAGCAGACCATCTACCTCTCAGCAGACCATCTACTTCCATCAACCCCTCAGCAGACCATCTACCTCCATCCACCTCTCAGCAGACCATCTACCCCTCAGCAGACCTTCTACCTCTCAGCAGACTATCTACCTCCATCTACCTCTCAGTAGACCATCTACCTCCATCTACCTCCCACCAGACCATCTATCTCCATCTACCTCTCAGCAGACCATCTACCTCCATCTACCTCTCAGCAGACCATCTACCTCCATCTACCTCTCAGCAGACCATTTACCTCCATCTACTTCCCAGCAGGGCCACCAGTGTCTCTACATGGCCTGCTAATGGCCTCCTAACCCACTCTGATGCCTTTGCAATAGAGGCATTTAGGAGAGAGCCAAGCACGTCCAGCCGTGTCCAACATTCCAGATCCAGGGTCTTCAGACACCCTGTGAACACATCACCTACACTCCAGAAACAGTATGAAAACACTGTATTTACTCATTACTGCAAGCCAGTAAGAACAATGCCTCGGGGGTTGTCTATTCACATTAAACTGTTACTACTGAAGTCAGCCAATGTTGAACATAATAAATTGCTCCCTTTCCTCCAGATGCATACCAAACTCACTAAAAACAGCGGAAATTAAGCCTCTTCTAAAAAAATCAAATCTGGATCCAGATATATTAAATAATTATAGGCCAATATCGAACCTCCCTTTCCTATCAAAAATCTTAGAAAAATGTGTTTCCCAACAACTGAATGCCTTCCTGAAGACAAATAACATTTATGAAATGCTCCAGTCCGGTTTCAGACCCCATCATAGTACTGAGACTGCACTCGTGAAGGTAACAAATGACCTTCTAATGGCCTCAGACAAAGGTTCCGCATCCGTCCTGTTGCTTATTGATCTTAGTGCTGCTTTTGACACTATTGATCACTCCCTTCTCTTACAGAGACTGGAAACCCATATTGGGCTACGTGGACATGTTCTAGCCTGGTTTAAATCTTATTTATCTGAAAGATATCAGTTCGTATGTGTGGATGGCATATCCTCTGACAAATTAAATGTATGTTTTGGTGTTCCTCAAGGCTCGGTTCTGGGCCCATTATTGTTCTCACTATATATGCTGCCTCTGGGTGATGTAATCCGAAATCACAATGTCAATTTTCACTGTTATGCTGATGACACACAGTTATATATTTCAATAAAGCATGGAGAAGCCCCAAAATTAGCTACTTTGGAAGCATGCGTTTCAGATATTAGGAAGTGGATGACAGAGAACTTCTGGCTTTTAAACTCAAGAAAAACAGAAATGCTTGTTTTAGGACCCAAGAAACAAAGAGCTTTGTTGGCAGATCTCACTGTGAACCTCGACGGCTGCATGGTCGTATCCCAAAAAACTGTAAGAAACCTCGGCGTTACCCTTGACCCTGTCCTCTCTAGGTTTCTTCCTAAATTTCGGCCTTCTTAGGGAGTTTTTCCTAGCCACTGAAATTCAACACTGCTGTTGTTTGCTCCTTGGGGTTTAAGGCCGGGTGTTTTGTAAAAGCACTTTGTGACAACTGCTGATGTAAAAAGAGCTTTATAAATAAATTTGATTGATTGATTGATCCAGAAGGACTGGCTTGTTCTCTGGTGGCTTGGCTTTATTGTTGGTTAATTATGGTACTGGGTATTTTTTTCATAAGATAATACTGACTCTCCATATGTTTTACTCTATGGTAGCATAATTAGACATTAGCCACATGCTCTCACTCTATTTTTCTTTCTCGCTCTACCTCTCTCTCTCTCTTTTGCTTTCTCTTTCCTTATCTCTCTCTCTCTGGTTCTTTCTCCACCTCAGTCTTTCTCTTGATTTGTTTTTCCCTCTTTCTATCTCTCCCAATCCCCTCTAGGTCTGCCCTTCGTTCTCTCTTTCCCTTTGTCTCTATTTACGTCACTCTCTCTCCTCCACCGCTCCCCCCATACCGTTCAGTTCAAAGTGGCGTTATTGGCATGGAAACGTTTTGTTTAGACTGCCAAAGAAAATGGACAATCCAAAAAAGTAACATTCTTGGTGGACATAGTGCACATACAACTTTAAAAAGGCTAAAGACATTTAATAACACCAAGTTTCAATTCAAGGGCAGATGCCATTTCGAAAACTCCAGGCACTTACATTTGTTAGTTGCTCTCAGTACATGCTTTTGCCTTGCAACC
This sequence comes from Esox masquinongy, assembly GCA_016801175.1. Taxonomy (NCBI): domain Eukaryota; kingdom Metazoa; phylum Chordata; class Actinopteri; order Esociformes; family Esocidae; genus Esox; species Esox masquinongy. The sequence goes on from JACXGI010017802.1 coordinate 14,030, forward strand.
ATCCCAAATAGTCGATACGCATTGAGATCTAACTGGCACACCCTAACATCCAGCCATTGAGATCTAACTGGCACACCCTAACATCCAGCCATTGAGATCTAACTGGCACACCCTAACAT
>JACXGI010017803.1:0-13932 GCA_016801175.1 Esox masquinongy
GTCCCCTCTTCCCCTGTCCCCTCTTCCCCTGTTCTCTTCCCCTCTCCCCTTCCCGTCCTCTTCCCTTCTCCTCTTCCCCTCTTCCCTTCTCCTCTTCCCCTCTCCCCTTCTCCTCTTCCCCTCTCCCCTTCCCCTCCAGCTGATCGATCCTCCGGGGGACACTGGGATAAAACCGATGGCTCCGTCAGCTTATAAGTGGGAGATAATTACGGACATCCAGAATGTGCAGCCTAAATGGAACACTCTTTCCTATATATATTATTGCTAAAGCAGAACAGAGGTTTAACCATGAAGAAAACCTCTGAGGTTGATCCCACACGGTATTTATAATCCAACAACTGTAATTACAATTCCCCAACACCCTCACTCACTCATGTTCTCCTGCTTCGTGTTAATGACAAGCTAGAAGCTAATCCATTAGAGGAGCTACTTTTACCTTTCTCTCGTTTACCCTTTCCTGTTTAATCATATAGCCCACTGTAGTAGACCCAAACACAGCCGGTTAATATGATCAAGGTGATGGCAGTTCTGACGCTCACTCAATCAGCAAATCAACTGGTCGCTATCAACAGCTTCAGCCGGAGATGAAAAAACATATATTTAATTTTATCTGGAATGGCAAATGAGATAAGGTGAAATGGATATATTTGAATAACGAACATGAATCTGGTGGGTTAGTACTAAAATATTGAAGCTTAGAACCTTTCACAAAAAGCCTCAATTATACCAAAATTAAATTTAAATCCAAACAGTTTTTCCAGGAGTATAATAAGAAAAAAAGATATACATAAATATTTTATGCAGATTAAGACCCACCGTTTTCAGTGGATTGACAACGGATCCCTGTTTGAAGTCTCCTTCATAAATCAATCATTATTAATGTGGCTAAATTCAAATGAACAGACGAATGAAAGATCAGATGACATCATAAACACAATGTCACCTGACAGCTGGAGACGTACACACAGTGGAATAGTACCGTCATCTCACGGCAACTCTAACACAACCGCGAAAGTGGAAATGTCTCCACAGAGAAAGGAACGGATTCATCTGTCTGCCACCAATCTAAAATCAGGCGTGGTGGATAATACAAACCATAACATGTGTCCAGTTAATCAGGTACGACAGCTACACCGTTTAAGATTTCAGTCAGTTGGCAACAGATCTTTGACGTACCAAACACACCAATGCCACACACACCAATTCCACACACACCAATGCCACACACACCAATGCCACAGCTTCTGGCTATGAGCTCATATACAAAGCAACAATTGCCACATTCTATTGACACATACAAGACCTGGTATCTGAACATTTCTATTAAAACTTTAGGCGTGATCTATCCCTAATAAAAATAATAATTACATTTCCAGCTGCTGTGAACACTTCCTGTTGGTAGCTATGTACACTTCCTGTCGGTAGCTATGGACATGTAACACAGGAAGTGTTCTGTGTATTTCATTTCTGGTACATTTCAGTTCTGTGTATTTCAGTTCTGGTATATTTCAGTTCTGTGTATTTCAGTTATGGTGTATCTGTTTCTATGTTCTGTTTAGCTTCCCTTAGTTTATTGGTTTCACCCGTGTTTGCCTCTTGCCCTGTGTCTTGTTAACTCATCAGCATGTGTATTTAGTTCAGTCCTTTCCTCCCAGTCCCGGTCATTCATGGTCATTGTCAGGTGTATACCTCTTCTCCGTGTCCTGCTTCGTTCAGTTCGGTCTAGCCTGTATCCTGTCAAGTTCTCATATGTTCCAGCGTTTGGTGCTCGGTTTTGGTTTGTTCAAATATCCTTTTCTGCTATTCTGCATTTGCTTCCTGACCTACCTATACATCGTGACAGGACACATTCTGCCGGTAGCTATGGACACTTCCACCTTGTTGATACCCTCAATTATAATATAAAAGCAGCTGTTGGTGAACCCACATAATGAATAGCTTAATGCCATGTGGTAACAACTTTTTGTACCAGCATGGCATGGTTTCTATATAGTATTCTATATAATTTCAAAATTAAAGTACTACCAGACCCTGTGATGTCATCAGTTCCACTTGACAGACAAGTCGTGATTCACGCCACAGAAACGGTTTGCTCATAATAGGCAAGGGTGTAATATTTACAATAACGTGTTTACTATATAATAACAGCAAAAGACTCCACTGCTATATGTGCACCACATTCCCCTGCCGTGGAAGACCAGTGGCTCGATATGAGACAATATAAACTTGTTCGTCTTACCGTCAAACTTTTTATGTCTGGAGACAAAGGTGGTCCTCAGGGTGTGACTGGTCTCCTCCACCAGGTTCTCAAACTCCAGCTTGCTCTGCTGGCCCAGCTTGTCCTCCATGTCTGATGTACAGCACGTGTAACCCTGAGGACAAACACGCAGGTGCTCACCTGGGGACAGAGAGACAGACAGTTTACACCTGCTGAGCGAGAGACAGGATGGGAGAGAGAGACAGACTCGTTCTACTTTGGGAGAGAGAGACAGACTGGTTCTACCTTAGTAGAGAGAGAGACAGACTGGAGCGACAGACTGGTTCTACCATGGTAGTGAAAGAGACAGACTGCTTCTGCCTTGGTAGATGGAGACAGACTGATTGTACCTTGGTAGAGAGACAGACAGACTGGAGAGACAGACTGGTTCTACCTTGGTAGAGAGAGACAGACTGGTTCTATCTTGGTAGAGAGAGAGACAGACTGGAGAGACAGACTGGTTCTACCTCAGTAGAGAGAGACATATTGATTCTACCTTGGTAGAGAGAGAGAGACAGAGAGACAGGTTCCTCAGATGTGCAGTGGGGGGAGATAGACTGGTTCTACATTTCGAGGGGGGAGACAGATTGGTTCTACATTGGGAGGGGGGAGGCAGACTGGTCCTACAGATGTACAGCAGTGGGGGGGGGGCACAGCCGTAACACGGGTCCCCAGCAAAACTTGCTGCCACGAATCAGGAGTCAAGGCAAGCCATCAAAAGGCAGAAGGAGCATTTGATCACTCCTCTCCTGAGCCTTGGAAGTCCCCGGACAGACAGAATCAAAGAGGGACAGTCTGGAACAGAGTGGTGGATGAAGCCCATGGATCTCAAACCTGAGCAGATGAGACAACATGAAACCAACTACATAATCACTTTTTACGTTATCGATAATGGAGAAGACAACATTGGTATGAGGTAAGGTAACCTGACTGCCTGATCATTGCCATGCAGAGGTAGCCGCGTCCTGGTAGGTTGGTGTGTACTAGGACAAGATTCTGGAGGAGAATCATTCGTTTTCCTTGCTCCAGTGCTATGTGGGGCTGGCTGACTGCCATTGTGCAGGAGCAACAACATCTTCAGAGAAACAGCCTGGTAACAAGGCCTCAGGAGCAATGAGCCTGAATTACGGCCACGGAGACAAAGACCTGGTGTTATTTTACTGACTCTGATCAACATATCCTGTTAGAATTTCCTACCCAGAATCTGTTTTGCCTTAATTTTATTTAAAGTTTACACATACTCAGAATATTACTTACTACTGTGTGGTGAAGGCTTGACGTGATGAGCACAGTCCAGCTAGTCTCACTGGGACAGATGGCCAGTTGCCAAGTGCCACAGCAGGGAAATAAACTGTTCAGGGGGCGGGATTTCTTTTGGTCACTGATTGACCCACCTGGCGGAGAACACGTTTTTGGAACAGTGGTCGACTGGGTGACAAGGAGAGAGCTGCCAAGTTGACCCCCAGTTGCACACAGAGTTGATTGAGATCTACTGTAGTACGGCTAGCAGGGCAGCAGCTAACAGCTAGCAGGGCAGCGGCTGGCGGCTGGCGGCTAGCAGGGCAGCGGCTGATGGCTAGCAGGGCAGCGGCTGACGGCTAGCAGGGCAGCGGCTGACAACTAGCAGGGCAGCGGCTGGCAGCTAGCAGGGCAACGGCTGGCGGCTGGCAGCTAGCAGGGCAGCGGCTGATGGCTAGCAGGGCAGCGGCTGATGGCTGCATAGCAGGCACTGGTCAAGGGCAAACACTGTGCAGGTTCGCAGCATGGCTATGGTGGTATGCGGTGAGAAGGCTAACGGTCATAGTGGGAAATGTAATCCAGTAAGAAGCTTTTTGCCACGATGCATTCAAACAGGCCTGCTGCGGTGATCCCGGTTCCCACACCACTGTTATGGACAGCAACACACCAAGCACACACGTCCAGAACTGCAATCCTGCTCCAACGACAGATATGTTACTTATTCTCTCAAGGCCCCCCAATTGAGGCTCATTCTGTTTCTCCAGACCCCCATTTTTGTAACAGGTAACAATCAATTTGCACAGCCCACGGCAGGACTCCCGAGACCCAAGAGTGGGACATGAACCCATGTCTTCTATTTCTGGAAGCCACACAGGACCTTATTGACGCAGGGCCGAGTCCGTGGGGGATGAGAGGCGCGCACACTGTTACCCAACGGGACGTTTCTGGGTAATGGAAGACGAGCAGCCGTCCTGCGTGGCGTTATCTAACGGGGTGTGGTCCAAACAGCACCCTTTACCCTATGTAGTGTACATCTTTGACCCATGGGACTCTAGTCCGAAGTAGTGGATAGGTTTCCATTGGGCTGGCATCCTCAGCTCGGTGAAGGAGGAAATTACACGTCATACCAGTTCTGTTCAGAGACACTAACAGACAACCTGCTGGAATGCGTTTATTTATTTTCCAGCAACACTTCTCCAATCCAGTCCCCACATCTCAGACCGGTCCAGCCTGGTCCAATCCCCACGTCTCAGACCGGTCTAAGTCCAATCCCCACGTCTCAGACCGGTCCAGCCTGGTCCAATCCCCACGTCTCAGACTGGTCCCCCTGGTCCAATCCCCACGTCTCATCAGACCGGTCCACCTGGTCCAATCCCCACGTCTAATCAGACCGGTCCACCTGGTCCAATCCCCACGTCTCAGACCGGTCCACCTGGTCCAATCCCCATGTCTCATCAGACCGGTCCAGCCTGGTCCAATCCCCACGTCTCATCAGACCGGTCCAGCCTGGTCCAATCCCCACGTCTCATCAGACCGGTCCAGCCTGGTCCAATCCCCATGTCTCATCAGACCGGTCCAGCCTGGTCCAATCCCCACGTCTCATCAGACCGGTCCAGCCATCCTCTGGCTAATTTAGCATGACTCTGCTCCATCCTCGTCCCATCAGCAGCTGCCGGTCTTGGACACGTTCCGTTCCAGATGTTGATATTAGCAGAGATCTGATCAGAGATGGAGACGTGCGTAATTGCAGAGGGCACCTTTATAGAAGAACAACAGACATCTTCTGCTGCTGGGATTTCAGGCTGAATCCTTCTGGCAACAAAGACCATGTTTTTTAATCAGAGTGAAGCGAGGGATGAAAAATATAATTTATATTACAGAGACAATCGCACATTAGTTGTTTGGCCCTTTCTGTGCGTGAATCCCAAACTGCACACTACTTTTTTTATTTTGAACTCCTTTCAACAAGGCCCCATTGATCTCTCTATAGTGAACAGGGTGGCATTTGGGAGGAGCCTTCTTTGTGGCCCAGATGCTGCTGACGGTTCTAGATCATTATCTCTGGGATGTGAACACCAGGCCTGATTGTAATTAGCTGGATCTGCTGACTACTGACTCAACACTGAGTGTAGACAGCCAGGCCTGTTGCTCAATGAGTTGAATGACCAGAGAAAAGACGAAAAGACAAAGGGCCACTTAACACAGGCCCTATGTGCCAAACAGCGCTCCACTCCCAACAGGGAACAGGGTGTCGTTAAGAACGTGACCACCAGGGTCAGCCAGCCGGAGTCAGGTTTTGAAGCAGGTTCTGAAGCCTCTTTTAGAATATTCACAGAATGATGTGAATAGTGTTACTCATCTGCTTTAAAGAGAGAGACAGAGTGAGAAAGTGAGAAAGAGAGTGAGATGGAGAGACCGAGAGAGAGACAGACAGAGTGACGGAGAGAAGAGAAGGAGAAAAACACAAGGAGAGGGAGAGAACGTATATGACCGTTTTTTTTAAAGAACATTGTACAAATGTGAGGACAACTTACATTTGAATGAGTGATTAACTGTCACTTCAAACTGTCACAACTGAACAGAATCCAGTGCCATTGCTAAGTAAAACTTCAACATAACTATGATCATTTCAGGCTTGAATTACATCCAGAATGATTTCAGCGTGTCGGCTGTCACAGCAGATGTAGTTTATAAGGTTTCCATCACAGCTGTAAACTGAACCTGTTCTCCCCATTTAAACCCAGTCATCAGTTGTAAGAGTGTAATTGCAGGAATAACAGTATCTCTCCCCTAGGTCCACACAGTAGGACAACACATCAATTAGCGCGTCTTCAACACACCACATGATATCTCTGACAGCTCTGCTATCACTGCTCATTCACATTCACCACTGCTTAATCACACAAAAGCATACGTACATATGTGCTTGTAACATAAACGTACAAACGTTTCCGTTAATCATTTGAGTTTTCTGTAGCCATCGATTGTCTAAAGGACAGACACCCATATTAGCAAACAGATTAAAACTGAAAACTTTTAAAGATTTTTACTGGCATACGTGATATTTATCATATGAATAATATCTGAAAAACGTCTGGTTCAGGTCCCTGTTCCCATGGCTATTCTGTGTATAAGCCCGTGTTTGTCTCCTCCATCTGAGGTACGTTGGCCATTCATTTGATCCATGCTGGATTATTGAGACAGGAAACAGTACTAGACCTGTCTTTGGAGACCGTAGGACCAAGGAGTGTCAAATGTCAAATGGGATATACCTATATGCTGCCTACAGTAAAAGATACTAAGAAAAAAAAATCCCATTCATATTTTGCTTCTTTTGACCAACCAGAAACCAGCAAAAACTCACCGATTTTTCATTTCCAAATTGTGCTGCGTTTCAGCACTCGAGAGCAGGTTGATATCCTGTCTGCTCTGTCAGGAATTTAGAAAGAAATTATCTCCCTAAATGAACAAGCTTTCTAATTAAATTGATTATGTTTCTCTGTATGGCTTTGAGGCACTTTCTGCTGTGAACACAGGAAGAGACGTAAAACAAAAGACAAACATAAACCATGACGAGAAAACAGTGAAAACATTATTTCTCTGTCTGCCAGCCATCCAGTCTGCCCGTCTGCCCGTCTGCCTGCCTGCCTGCCTGTCTGTCTGCCTGTCTGCCTGTCTGCCTGTCTGCCTGTCTGTCTGCCTGTCTGCCTGTCTGTCTGTCTGTAGTGTTACAGTCCAATTGATCCAGCTACAGCAGTAATTATGTGGGGATAATGAGAGAGTGATTGTATTGTAAAACAACAGAGCTCCTTTCGGAGAAGGGTTGGAATTAAATTGAACAGAGAATTACATCACGCAATCAAAGCTGTGAAAGGCAGAAACGAGTAGTTATTTCCACCAGCCATGAGGCAGAACCATGGAGAAGATGAAGAGGGTTGAACATCTGGGGAATATAATAGACCTTTATATCAGGAGGTTTTTGAGAGCAAGGTCGGAGCACCATGGTCATGTGACTATCTCCAACAACCCCATCAGGCCACGGACCCATAAAGCACAAGGAAAAGGCTACATGTAGACAAAACAACATACAAGCCTTCTGCAGTGAACTGAAGTGAATATTCCATACATGACATTTCACCAAACATGACATTTCACCAAATTTAAATAACATTGGGCCTTGTCTTCAAATACAGGCATAGTTTTTTAGCTATCTACTCGTTACATTCAGAACAGGTTGCTGATTTCTATGCATGGTCTTATAAGAAGAAACTGCAGATGGTCTGCTGCTAGTCTGTGTGGTGGTTAGCGGGTTTGGCCTGTAATCCATAGATCACTTGTCCAAATCTCTGAGATGACGAGGTGAAAATCTTTTGTTGTGCCCTTGAGCAAGGCATGCAACCTTTATTGCTCCTGTAAATCACTCTGGAAAAGAGCGTTGGCCAAATTCATATCCGGAAGAGGGATTGGCTAGCCTGTTGCACAACATGTCAACTTGGCAAACTAAACCAGAACGTTTTCAGAAACAGCTGCAAAAAACCTCAGCAATGAGTAGGCGTTCTGCCTTACTGTATTCCTCATCATTCGTGATAACGGAGAACAAAGTTTCGTTGCCAATTGAAAAGTTCCTTGCCAGAAAATGTGATCATCTCCCCCACGTATTCATTAGTGTACCTGGCCATAGGGGAGGGTACGGAGGGGCAGACTGCAATATGCCCACCACCATCTGGTGGTCCCCCTGGATCCACGGGCCTCCAAGGCCCGCACCGCCAAGCTTTTGAAATGCCAGGAGATCCAAGCCAGCCTCAAAAGAGCAAAAGATCACAGGAAGGGAAACTTCTCATCAACATGTCTGACTCAGACCAGTCATCTAATGTCTGTGAGAGAAACAGCTTGTTGGGATTCGTCAGATCTAGTGTCCAGATAGAGGTCTGGTTCTAGTGTCCAGATAGAGGTCTGGTTCTAGTGTCCAGATAGAGGTCTGGTTTTAGTGTCCAGATAGAGGTCTGGTTCTAGTGTCCAGATAGAGGTCTGGTTCTAGTGTCCAGATAGAGGTCTGGTTCTAGTGTCCAGATAGAGGTCTGGTTCTAGTGTCCAGATAGAGGTCTGGTTCTAGTGTCCAGATACAGGTCTGGTTCTAGTGTCCAGGTAAAGGCCTGGTTCTAGTGTCCAGGTAAAGGCTTGGTTCTAGTGTCAAGATAGAGGTCTGGTTCTAGTGTCCAGATACAGGTCTGGTTCTAGTGTCCAGGTAAAGGTCTGGTTCTAGTGTCCAGTTTAACGTCTTGTTCTTGTGTCCAGGTAGAGGTCTGGTTCTAGTGTCCAGTTTAACATCTGGTTCTAGTGTCCAGTTTAACATCTGGTTCTAGTGTCCAGGTAGAGGTCTGGGTTCTAGTGTCCAGTTTAATGTCTGGTTCTAGTGTCCAATTTAACATCTAGTTCTAGTGATTAGTTTAACGACTGGTCCTATTGTCCAGTTTAACGTCTGGAGCTGCAGACGTTCTGAGTGATCCATAATGGAGTCTTTTGCCAATTCCATCATGACAAAATAAAGACTTTCCTCTTCACATGTCCACGGGGCCCACGCTCTGTCGACGGCAGGTCTTGCCGGGCAAGACACATGCCCCTCATCTCCCTGAGCCATCTTCCATGCCTCTGTTTCTAGTGTTTGGACTAGTAATTGTGACTTTAGACATTTTGGACTAGTAAGACACCATTTTTTACTCACCTAGCCACTGCAGAGCTCACCTAGCCACTGCATACAGCACACCAAGCCACTGCAGAGCTCACCTAGCCAGTGCATACAGCTCACCTAGCCACTGCATACAGCTCCACCTATCCACTGCATAGAAGGCTCATTACAGCCGCAATAAAAATGCTAGCACACTACCTGCAGAAGGCTGTGGTATTAGGTCAATAAATGTGAATGGAGACAGAGGGCATGTGGTATTAGGTCAATATGAATGGAGACAGAGGGCTGTGGCACCATAGATCAGGAATTCCATTATCTCATTAATGTTCTAACCACGATCTGAGAGCTGGACTGGAGCTACTGACGCCATTGATCTACTAAAGTACCATGCTCTCCGCTTCTCTCTTAGTGACCCCTCTCTCCCTGAGAGTCCCTCTTCCCCTCCCTCCTTACACCGCTCTTCCTCTCTTCCCCTCCCTCCTTACACCGCTCTTCCTCTCTTCCCCTCCCTCCTTACACCGCTCTTCCTCTCTTCCCCTCCCTCCTTACACCGCTCTTCCTCTCTTCCCCTCCCTCCCTACACCGCTCTTCCTCTCTTCCCCTCCCTCCTTACACCGCTCTTCCTCTCTTCCCCTCCCTCCCTACACCGCTCTTCCTCTCTTCCCCTCCCTCCCTACACCGCTCTTCCTCTCTCTCTCAATCTCTTCTTCCCTGCCCCTCTCTTTCTCTCTCCCACTCTCTGTCTCTCTTTTGCTCAGTGTCTATCCCAGTTCATCTCCCTCTCACTCCGTGTGTGTCTCTGTCTCAGTGTGTGTGTGTGTTTGTGTGTCTCTCTCTCTCTCTCTCTCTCTCTCTGTGAGTGTCTCTCAGTGTGTGTCTCTCTCAGTGTGTCTCTCCCTCAATGTGTGTGTGTGCGTGTGTGTGTGTCTCAGCGTGTCACCATTCTTCTACAGGTGAAAACAACACTTTCTGTACAACACCGTAACACAAACATGAATGTTCTGCAAAGTCATTTGAAGAAGGAAAGAGCGGAAGGCATCCGACGGACGTTTTATCGGGTTCTTTCATGATCTCTTTTTTCTATTTCTGTTCAGGTTAGTATGTTTTTTTTCACCCCTGTTCACTCCTGACATCTCTGTAGGATTCACAGACGCTCACCACCTTGAGGCGGAAACCCTTCTAATTGCGAGCTTAACCCATGTGGAATTCCAAGGCTCCGGCAGTGCTGAGTTAATCTCAGCCAAAATTGCCCTTTAGTCCATAATATTTTTTGGGCCTGACGAAGACATGGTTTACCCCAGAGAACATTGCTGCTCATCTGACTAGGTTTTCATGTGGCATATATCGCCTGAACATTGATTTTCCCTTCTCCCCTCTGTGTCACCTGTCTGCCTCCTCTTTGGTATTCCATGCTGTCACTGTGACCTGTCCGTTCAACATTGTTGTCATCTATCACCCACTGTGGCCCTGGAGACTTCTTTAATGTGCCTGACAGTTTGATTAGCTAATTTCTCAACAATGGCTGACCCCTCATTGTACTGGGTGACTTCAACCCTCCGAACGCCCAACTTTAATTCATCTCTACCTCTTTCTTTCCACTCCTTTTGTCTTTTGACCTCACCTGTTCCTAGTCCTCTCACTAACAAGGCAGTTAATGTCCTTTAATTAATCTCCACTGGAGGCTGTCTGCCTGCCAATCTCACTGCAGTGCTCATTCATGTCCCTTTCTGCTGGGGTATTTGTCAATCACTCATAACATTTCATTGACTCCATTTGCTCCTCATTTAAAACAACCTGACCCCTCAACTCCATACTTTCCTCCTTTCTACAGACCTAGAGACCTTCCCTCATTCCAGAACAAAAACGTCTCCCTCCTGATGACCCTCCTAACGTCCAAAACTACAGGCTGGTATCCCTTCTGTCTAAAACTACAGGCTGGTATCCCTTCTGTCTAAAACTACAGGCTGGTATCCCCTCTGTCTAAAACTACAGGCTGGTATCCCCTCTGTGACCCAGACTGCAGCCCTCTGGGTCACAGAGGCTCTCCAAAAACTGGTTCTGTCAGTCTTCATCCTCCTACCATTGATCCATCTGCTGCCTGTGGCACTGATCCAACGGATTGTCTTCATCACCCTCTCAGGGTTTAGCATCTTCATGCTCCTGGATTCCATCCTATCAGGCGAGTCGTAAGGAGCCCGTTAGAGAGTCAGTGTCTGCGTCATGTGCTCTCAATACTGTTGTCCCCCAGGGATCACTTTAAGGCCCTTCTTTACAAACCAAGTCAACTGGCTCTGTCATGTCCTCACATTGTCTTTCTTATCATTGCTGTGCCGATGACACACTACCTTCTCCACCCCCTAAAGATGTGTCCAGATGGCAACACATCTCTGCTTGGATGTCGGCCAGCCACTTCAAGCTCGAGATGGGTCGGTAAAGCTCCATGGCCACAACATCACGTTGACATCAACTCCATGTACCCCCCACCCATGGGGGGTAACCTCGTTGTGACCCTGTATAACACCCTGTCAGTCTCTCCAAACATGAAAGCAGACGGTGATGTAAGCCCATGGAGCCACGAGGGAACTGGCCATAGTTATCTCCAGGATGGGCTAAAACGTCACATGCCAGAGCTCCGTTCTGCTGACTCTCTTGGTTGTACCATGCAAACGGGAGACCAAACAAAAGCCTATACAAAGTTATTTCCTTCAGTAACTCCAATGACTGGTTGACAGAGTTCTCGACACTGTACACTCGGCATAAGAGCAGAGGTATGAAGAAAGGGTGGGACTAGCAGGGGATTCCTGGTCTCAGTGAGCCATAGCGGCTTCTTGTGGCGGGCCAGGCACCTGCACGCTAACAGAGTTTGTCAGTTTGACTCAGTGGTTCGGCTGACTTCTGGGTTAGCAAGCATTGAAACAAGATTCAGGATGGCTTGACTGGCGGTGTTCTGGAGGAGTTGTGTCCCGATCTCTGACTCGCCGAGCCCAGTGGTGTGTGGAGGCACTGAGTGAAGGAGTCATCTACCATTAACCTGCTCCACTTGAAACCAGGCAGCTCAATTACACCCGTTAGCCGGGGTTCTGGTTATCGTCCGGCAGCCAATCCAGTGGCTCCATTCCTTCCTTCTCCTGCCTGATTGGCCTCTCTTCAGCTCCATCACCGCTCCACCAAAAGCCCGTCTGGGTTTTCAGAACTGAATGATTCCAGGCAGGCTGAGTGGATGGACAGGGGGTCGTATTGAGGAATGTTGTTGTGGAGCAGAGCAGAATGATAAGGACACAGGGTGAGGAAGGACCCGTTCTCATTACCACAGCACATAGTGACAGGCTACTCTGTATGCTGCATGGGGTTGGTTTCAGGCAGAGGCAGACTGGGACCAGACCTGGCATTTCAAACACACATACTGAATGTAATTTCCATAGTACAACACTCAGGCTGTCAAAGCAGATACCGATGTATATATCAAATATCATATTTACAGCACAATGGAAAACCGCTAAGACGCGCAATACGGATGTGGATTAGTGACAGCCCACGACCGGTGCAGGTGGTGTTGATGTTGGTGGTACGGACGAGGATAACAGTGATGGGTGATTATTCTTCACGAGCCCAGCGGGCCGGAGTCTCAGTAGACTGTTAGTGTTATATGGTCTTCAGCTGCCTCCAGCAGAGTCCCACTAAAAGCTCCACCGCCGCATGTCGGTGTGATTAATAAGGTCCGGTGGAGAGGCACCGCGGGAGGAGAGAAAATATGCTTTCAGACCAGTGATCCATCGGCCTGTGATATTATAGGTTCTGTCCACTCCTTGAGCCTCCACACACACACACACACACACACATACACAAACACACACACACACACACACACACACCTGACGATGCCCTATATCACACCAACTGTGCCATTCTCCCTCACTCTCGCTAATTCAAAGTCCATTTCATACACTTTACCGCTCTTACGAGCAGTTTTCCACTTCCCCAGTTAAATGCCTTTAATTCTAATTAGTCGCAGGCCACGGCTCAAATGGCACCCTACTCCCTACGTGGTGCACCTCCATTGACCAAAGCCCGTGAAAAGTGGTGCGCTGCTCAGGGAATAGGTCACCATTGGGGACACGGACCTTACAGTCGGCCAGGAAGGAGGCCCTCATGGCGAAATGTCAGAGGTAGGCCGTCTTATTGGCCGAGTGCTTTAGCGTTAGCCAGAGGTGAATGGCTCCACTCATGCATACAGTCCATTAAAACAGCACTGCATTATGAATAGCGGCTCGCTCCACCTGTTACTCAGTAAGGACCCTTTCAACCAGGGATTCAAACCGTACACATTATCCCAGGGGTCTGGTCCGCTCCTTTAATATTCCAGACGGTTAACTACAATCCTAATTCCTGTTCTCTTTAGTGCCTTTCAGCGAGGAGGAATTCGAAAACTGAATTGGAGTTCACAATCGAGATGGAGTTTAGCTAGACCGTGAATTGGATGCAACAAACGCCTCACTAATGAAAGACTGAGTTTGAAAGAAAGTGGTTTTTACACCAGAGGTGGGCAAACATCATGATTTCTAAATTTGACACAGGGCCGCAGATACTTCTATCTAGAATGATATGTTTATCAAAATTACTTGGAAACGTATCAGTCCATTACAATTGCTAGATGCTGTACTTCCTATCTAGTTTGGATTTTTAAAAAGTGAGTCAGTTTGTCCACCCCCCCACAACACAGAGTCAGTTTGTCAACCCCCCCACAACACAG
>JACXGI010017805.1:0-13992 GCA_016801175.1 Esox masquinongy
ATTTTCTGAGATACTGAATTTGGGATTTTCATTAGTTGTCAGTTTTAATCATCACAATTAAATGAAATAAACATTTGAAATATATCAGTCTGTGTGTAATGAATGAATATAATATCCAAGTTTCACTTTTTGAATGGAATTACTGAAATAAATCAACTTTTTGATGATATTCTAATTTTATGACCAGCACCTGTAGTGTGGAGGATAAAGGTGAACCCCTTCAAATGTTACTGAGTGGACAGGTAGGAAAATAAGTGCAAAAAAATCAATGACCGACATAAAAATATATTATCTAATAATCTGACTCCATATTGTTTGTGAACATACGCAATAATAAATGACCATGATATGCTGGAAGTTGTTGGAAAAGGTAACTAATCTTTCGTCACAAGCCAAACATTTATAAGGTCATGTGATTCAGGGCCTACATTATCCTCAATTCTCCTCATCAGTCAAGTACAGAAAACAAGGGATCATGTAGCAACTCGGGATGACCAGTCTGGTCACTTAAATCTATGTATATGTGTGTGCCTATATCAGTTATCATAAGCACCCATGAGGAGTAAGTCATTTAACATGAACCGTACAATAAAATGGCGTGTGTTCCTGCTGGGGCTACACAGAATGTTACGAAACCCACGACTCAGGGATGACAAGTCAGGTCACTTAGACTTATGTCTGGGGATAAAATTTTGGCAGCAATATTGATAGCTACATCTAAACGAAGTGAAAATAATTTGTGTTTTAACTGAATAGTTGGCTAATCAACAAAGTCAAGCAAATAAACGAGTGGTACCTTTACCATGCATTCCTCTGGTGATCTCTATCTTCTTCCTTCTGTAGGGTCCTACATTCAGAAATAATATCTTTCGTGTGCCTTGTTTTTTCGAACGCGGTAAGGAGGTCTGTGCATCTCATATTGCTTTCTCTCACTGATAGTTGTATACAGAGCAGAGGTTGATTTTAATGTACAGTATTGATCAGAATTCTGCCTATTGAATAATATTAAATGCATTGTAAAACTGTAGGAAGAATTGAAATCATTGACTGTTCTGTTATAAATGTAATTTCCAAATGTTATTGTTGTGTTTCTGTTTGACACACATCCAACAAGTTTTAGGTGCTCACAATCTGCAATCACAATCTGAATCAAACATGTGTCCTGTGTATTTAGGACAATCCAAAGCAGGTCAATAACAAAAAGTTAAGTGACAGTTCCATGTTTCTGACAATAACAAAGAGGAACCTGTAATTTTTAGCCCCCATGGGGCTTCTTATTTATTCATGTTTGTTTCTCCAGAGTGCACAATGGTTTTAAACATAAAGGAAATGATTGAATTGACAATATATCTTAGTGTACAAATCTGTATTCTCACTTTCATTATACTGTATAGCATCAATGCTGAGCTCCATCAGTCTTCTAACAGAGGTCATTATACAGCCACATAGGGATCCCTTTATCATCACTTGTTTGAGACAGAAGAGTAAAGCAATAATTCCAAAGGAAACTGGTGGTGGTCTTGGTTTAAAGGGAAAAGTAAACTGGTTTATAGGAAGAAATTAGAGTCTCAATGTAATGAATACAACCGGACAGAAGATTATGGTTCCAATCGCAGAAGGGCGATGTATATTTGACCTGCAAGGGACATAGAAACAAAAAGGCGGAACAGAAAACAACAAGCAGGCTAGATTTGGCAAAGGGAAGTCAGTCAGGCTGGTTGGGTAACGGGTGGTCAATCAGGCTGGGCGAAGGTCCTGGAATCGTCATGCAAAGGGGTAATCCTCAGGACAGTCAGGCTGGTCGGAACAGAGGTCTTTAGCGAAGGTACAGATGGGAGTTGAGCAGAATGGGGAAGATAAACAGGCTGAAAAATGGTACAAAAAAATCTGAGTGAAATGGTTTTCAAAGGTCACAGGCTTGTTAAGTAAACTACAAATAATACCTCAAAGAGGAAGTGGCAGAGATCAACTATATATAGGGAGTGTAGATGAACAGGTGCCTAGAATTCTGGTGATTGTGATCTATGGTGAGTTATGTTCAGTCGTAAGAGGCTGTGAGTCTATTGTGTTTCCAGGTAGAGGGAGTGAAGGAGCAGTCAAAGTGCATGGATGGTGAGAGGACCTCATGTTCAACAGGTTGTTTCACAAATTGAGAGCAACTGCGCACTTTTGTGAAAAGCGCACTTTTCACAAAAAGCACTTTGACAAAATGTACACACACAGGTCTATATGGAACTTTAGAGCTCTGCTCCAAACTACAGGACAAGAGAAAGCATCACACAGACAATGTTTAGTATATATATTAAGCTGGTCTGCCAGTATTGGGACATACCTTGTCATAATATTGTTTCTCAACATTACATTGTTTTGCGCAATAACATTGTTACAAACCCTGTGGCTCTAGCAGTCTAGGGTGGATGGTACAGAGACCCGTAACATAAAACTCATGCAAAGTGGTGTAGTGTAAATGAACAGTGAGAACAAACGACACAGACAACCAAAGCTACGGTCAAAGATAAAACATTTATGAACACACGGTAAAGGGGTTAAGGAAAAGGGGCTGAGCTGGACCCAAGAAATTAAATAATATAGTCAAAACACCCCTAAACTGAACTTGCCTGCCTCAAGAACCGCTTAGCTGACTACTAACCAATACAAAAATACAGTGGGTGGTCCACTCAGTTCTAACTAGTGTGTTTAAGTTTTCCTACGGGTTGTGTAAGCCCAAGGGCAAATTGCTAAAAAACCCTTTTCCCAGGGACACAGGGACAAATTAAAACACAGGTTGAACAAGGACTAAACAGCACACAGCAAACAACTGACTAGACAACACCAAATAAAAACACCACAGCAATACATACTCACATGAAACAGGACAAAGTGAGATGCATGTGCAAAACTAAGTGATGTATCAAAGTGTCTATCAAAAAAAGGTATGTATCTCAAGAGTGTCTATGTCCATGTGGGGTAAATCAAAAGAGTCTCTCTGGGAGAACCAACTGACTGGGTTTTTAAACCAGAGATGTGTGATGTGATTGGGTAATGGAAAAAGGAACAGGTGGTGCAATTAAGAGGGGTGTCCACTGATAGGTCCACCTCAGCAGTCAGCCGATGCACTCATGACTGCCAGGGGGGAAACACAACGAGCACAATCAGGAACATAAGGGAAACCTGTGGAAATGTCAGGAGGGGAAAAAACACAAATGCGCATACAGGGTACCTGCATGCGTAACACTCCCACCCTTAAAAGAGCAAACCTCCAATGGTTTGCGACTCAAATCATAAAAAGTATACAGAACACTATTCAACGTGCAAAGGCATCCACACAGGATAGAAAAGAAATCATACATCTCTATACACGAGACAACGCATCTGCAAGTACATTATCAGACCCCTTTTTGTGGCGGAATCTCCAAATTATAATTTTGCACAACAAGTGCCCAACGCATAAGGCGTTGGTTCTGGTTGTACATACGGTGGAGAAAAACTAAGGGGTTATGGTCCGTATACACAATCACTGGCAGTGCACTGGAACCAACATAGACTTCAAAGTACTGCAGAGCTAACAACAAAGCAAGAGTTTCTTGTTCAATGGTTGAATATTTAGTCTGACACTTGTTAAATTTTCGAGAAAAATAACAGACAGGATCGTCTACTCCACTTTGGTCTGCCTGCAGCAGAACAGCACCAGCACCTCTGGCACTTGCATCTACCTCTAGTTTAAAAGGTTGCTCGAAATCCGGAGCAGCAAGAACAGGGGTACCACACAGGAGTGCTTTGGCAGTGTTGAAAGCAGCTTGACAACCTGTAGACAATATAAATGTTCTTGCCGGGCTGAGCAAATCCATCAACGGAGCGACTACTGCAGAGAAGTTCTTACAGAAGCTACGGTAGTAGCCAACCATTCCTAAGAAACGGCGTAGCTCTCGTCTGGTAGTAGGTGCAGGGAAGGTCGTAATAGCTGAGACTTTGGCATCAACAGGGCGCACCTGACCCTGGCCAACCTGTTTGCCAAGATAAGTAACGGTGGCCTTCCCAAATTCACACTTTGCCAAGTTCAGGGTAAGAGAAGTGGCTGCTAGACGTTGACACACTATCCCTAGTGTATGGACGTGATCTGTCCACTTTGTTGAACAGACCATCAGGTCATCAATGTAGGCACTACAGTTGGCAACTCCCGCTAACACTGTGTTAACCAGCCGTTGGAAGGTGGCTGGTGCATTTCATATCCCAAAAGCCATGACAGAGTATTGCAGTAAGTTGCCTGGGGTCACAAAGGCTGAGATGTTAGAGGCCCGTGGGGTTAACGACACCTGCCAGTAACCTTTTAGGAGATCTAGCTTGGTTACATGAGTAGCAGCACCAACAGTGTCAATACAGTCGTCCAGTCTGGGCAATGGGTACGAGTCAGGCACTGTGACAGCAATGACTTTTCGATAATCCGTACATAACCTGGATGTGCCGTCAGGTTTGGGAACCAGAATGCATGGAGAACTCTATGGACTTGAACTTGGCATAGCCAGGTCATTCTCCAGCAAGTAATCTACTTCGTCCTTCATTATCTTCCGTTTGGAAGCGTTGACCCGATATGCATGTTGCTTGAAAGGGGCAGCGTTTCCAACATTAATGTCATGCTCTAACACGTTTGTGCGTGTAGGAACATCACTAAAAAGACAAGGAAAGCTGTGTAACAGCCTCACAATGTCATCTGCTTCTCCGTCGGTTAAATGACCCAGACTGGACCGAAGAGACAGCAGCGTTTCTGAGTTGGGCAATCTAGTGCACTGCTGCTGAGTATTGCGTAACTCCAAACCATCTTTGCTAGCAACAGTAACATGCGCTCACCATACGAGCTGTAGCAATAGAGGAGACGGCAGTGTCTGCCGACTTCTCTGGGCTGTCTATCTGGGTGCTGGGTCTGGTGTTGTACGTCTTAAGCATGTTAATGTGGCACACACGGGACTGTCATTTTCTATCAGGGGTTTGTATCACATAATCAGTTTCACTTAGTTTCCTTTCAATCACATAAGGACCTGAGAAAACGTGCTGACAATGTTGCTCCTGATACAGGAAACAACACAAGAACTTGGTCGCCCCGGCTGCAGAGGACGAGAAACAGCTTGTTTATCATAATGACATTGCATGCGTCTCTGCGAGGAAGACAGGGCTTCCTTTGCCAGCGCACAGGCGCCATGTAGGTGCTCACGAAAGTGACTCACGTAGTCTAATACACTGTCCTTTTCACACAATCCTTCTGATAAAAACTGAAACTTAAGGACTTTTATAGGTCCTCTGACTGTGTGTCCAAACACTAGTTCAGCCAGGCTGAACCCAAGGGATTCCTGTACCGTCTCACGGACAGCAAACAAAACTAGAGGAACTCCCTCATCCCAATCCTTCTCGGATTCCAAACAATATTTACGGACCATAGACTTCATTGTCTGATGCCACCGTTCAAGCGCACCCTGAGACTCTGGGTGATATGCGCTTGACACACAATGCGTTATTGACAAGGTCTTTAACACTTGTTTGAAAAGCTTAGAAAGGAAATTAGAATCTTGATCAGTTTGTACCACCTTAGATAATCCAAATGTTGAAAATAATTTAATCAATGCTTTGCTCACCACCAGAGCAGTAATCCTTCGCAGAGTATTGGCCTCTCGGTACCGTGTGGCCACACACATAATCGTCAACAGACGCCACATGTTCGAAGGGTTCGCCTATGGCGGGTATGGGACAAAGAGGAGCGGGAGGAATAACTTGGTTTGGTTTTCCAGTTACCTGACAGGTGTGGCATGTCCGAGAGAACTAAGCCACATCCTGTTTTAAACCGGGCCAAAAGAAATGTCGCAGCACCCGATCATAGGTCTTGGTGACTCCCAAATGACCGGACCACTGGTGATCATGAGCAAGGGATAAAACAGTTTGTCGAAAGGCTGTAGGAACCACTATTTGGTAAATAGCATTCCAATCTCCACCGGTGTCACCATGGGATGTCCATTTGCGCATGAGGAGATTACCATCAAGGAAGTATGCCATGTTTTTCTTCTTAAGCTCCTCCACTGAGACAACACTGGAAAAACATTTAGCAACGCTTTTGTCACCCTTTTGGTTAGCAACCAGCTGCTCACGAGTTACTGATAACTGTATTGCATCAGCAACACGGTCCACATTCTTCTTCCCGATCCTTGGCTGTTTTTCAGACCCTACCAGTTTATCAGAGCACACAAGCTATCCTCTTGGTCAAACTCTCTAGACAGAATAGTGTTTGACAATTCTATCACATCACCCATTCCTTGTGCCTGAGCATGTGTGACGGCACAAGCGGGGAACACGTGAATACCTCTGTGCCAGCTCCTCCGAAAGAGACTGGTCACTTTTATCCAACATCTCCAATATGGGTATTACCTTTCCACCGGCAATATCGTTGCCCATTACAAACGTCACCCCTTTTACGGGCAACATAGGACGTACTCCAACTCTGAACAATCCACTGACTAGCTCAGAGTGTACGTTCATAAAGTGCAATGGCACTGGGACAATTCCCATTTCAATTCCCTGGACTAACACACTGGATCCACAGTATGTATTTTCAGAGAAGGGCAACACGTCAGATAGGATGAATGACTGCGCCGCAGCAGTATCTCTAAGGATCCTAACTGGACGCTGAGACGCATCGTTACCTGATAGGGAAACAAATCCCTCAAATATGAATGGTTCATAACCGCGATCTGAGACTGGGACCTTCAAGCCACATTTGCCACGAGGCACCTGTCGTTTCTCTGACCTAACAACAGTACGAATTAGCCCAATTCAATACTTTAACCTTATAGCAATTGTTTGATATCAATTCAGGCTCAATGAGTAAAGAGACAAAATAAGAAAAAATGCATCACTGTGCCAATACTCACAGAGGGCACTCCTAACAACAGGTCAAAGGAATACAATTTAGGCGGCTTGGCGCGCATAGGCGTCCCTTGTTTGCGTTTCAGCAGGAAGCACTCATTAAGCATATGTCCTGGCTGATGACAATCAAAGCATTGACGTACGTCTTTCAGCTGAGTTTGATGTGCTGTTGGTTGACTAGGGCTAGGAGCCGGTGGCTCCGCGGCCCTACTCTCCGCATGAGCCGAGAATACACTCTTGTGCGTCAACACAAATTTGTCTGCCAATACAGACGCTTCCGGCAGTGAGTGCACTTTCTGTTTATTTAGGTAAACAACAATGCATTCGGGTAAGCAATTTTAAAGAGTAACTCCCGAAGAGAATTAAAATCAGTCACCTTACAAGCAGTGAGCCATTTGTCAAACAGATTTCCCTTGTCTCTAGCAAACTCCACGTAAGTCTGGGTAGATGACTTTTTATGGGACCTAAATTTCTGTCGATAAGCCTCAGGAACAAGCTCATAGGCACGAACAACAGTTGCTTTGACCACGTCATAATTCAAACTGTCTTGAAGAGGTAGAGCTGACAAAACCTCTTGGGCTTTGCCCGTCAGTTTACACTGGAGCAGGGTACCTGCATGCGTAACAAACATCATGCCAAGTTTGAGTATTTTGCAAGACACCACTGAGCATTGTGTTAAACTGACACATGTGCACATCTGTGAAAATAGATCAAATAAGTTTGGATGTCAACACTTTTTTTGGATTTAAATCCCGTTCTGTGTTGTTCACAGAAATGTCAATTTTAATGCCTGCCTCACACAAAGTAGTAACTGTACTGTACAGAGATAATGTTTCACTTTACCTTATCAGCACAGATCAATCAGATAAAATCTAAAAAGTATTACATAGTACTAACATGTAGCTGCAGAAGGCCTATGCAAAACCAGATTTGAAACCTCACACAGTGTCAGACCCAAAGTTATAAATATTATTCTGGAATGTGAGCAATGCTGAGATAATTCGGAAACAGAATTTACATTTTCAAAGATACCACTGCATCAACTCTTCTTAGTCATTAAAATTAAAAATAAATGCTCTGCCCAGCAATGTGAGCCACATCATAGCCTCTATGCTGTCATATGACCTGCGATGGAAGTTGCCTGATATATAATATCGAAGCTGCTGCCACATTCTTTTTTGGCTCTTGAGTTGGCCCCTGTTAAGATGTAACCACTGAATATGAATATAGGCCAAGGGTTACTAGGTCAGAAAGGCTTCAAGCCTCACCGGATTAGGCTAATTAACAGTAAATGCATTGTAGTTATGTCAGTTCATATAAGTTAGCCTACAACATCATTTTGATTGATTCTAATATCATGTAGCTTAATAATATAGCCAGACTTA
Organism: Esox masquinongy; assembly: GCA_016801175.1. Lineage (NCBI taxonomy): Eukaryota > Metazoa > Chordata > Actinopteri > Esociformes > Esocidae > Esox > Esox masquinongy. The sequence goes on from JACXGI010017805.1 coordinate 8,292, forward strand.
CTAGTGATCTAGTGATCTGAATTTTAATTTATTTAAAATTTTAAATGAAACAATAACTAGGCTAGTATGACTCATGCATTTACAGTGATCTGTCAGCAATTTTTTGCCAAGCTATCTCCCTCGCCTTGTCAATTGCAGCAATACTGCCCTTTTTGGTGATGACTCCTTTAAGTTCTTCATAAAGTCCCATCAGCAGGGTTTGTTCTGCTGTTGAGAAGATCACTGCTCTAGTTCTCGCATCTTTTTTGCGACATAGTATCTTCATTTAGATGATTGCTTGTTCTGGCCTGCTTATGTACTGCGTGCGTATGCACAATGCAAGCTGGATTCTGACAAAAGAAACTGGGAAGTCTCCCCCATCTGAGCCCAGTGACTGCAGGGTTCCATTAAACTCTGACCCCAATGCCTCAACCTGGACCACCTCTGTCATCTTGACCAAGTCACTCCCTTGACTGGTTTCCACTGGTGCCAAACACGGGTGTTTTACCCCAAAGTCCAGACTATGTTCTGTTTCCATTGACATGGATCGGTGCCAGTCGGCCAGTAGACCATGGCCCCTCCCGGACTTTAGGACTTAGGGCGGGGCTTGCGGTATGACGTGTTACGTGCTATGAAAATGCTGCATGTTGTGCTATGTGAATAGCGATGTGTATCATTTGCGTGCACACCCTGCGCTACGTTTCCACAAGCTTTGATTGACATGAGAAGTAATAAAACCAAAAGAGTTTGAGACATAGCGGAGAACTATTAAATCAGAATGACAGGCGAGTTGTCTGTCACTCAACGTCATTGTTGCCCTGGTTATGGAGACTCAGACACATGGTAACATCAGCAGTGCAGTTCTCCCAGATAAACAAGTTGACAGTTCTGTAAGCAGAAGACCTGCCCCCTCCGCGTGCGTGAGCTGTGTGTGTACTGTATGTGTGAGAGAAATGTAACCAATATCCCACTTGGTGGAAAGTCAAGTCACTTTTATTTATATAGCACATTTAAAAACAACAGGAGTTGACTCAAAGTGCTTTACAGTTCAGGCAGATGGATTAACATCTGCCTCACAACAGGTTTACGTGAAGGCGCTAGGACAAACATGTTGGACGGGCTTTTGATTTCCATGGGCGGGCACGTTTGTCCTACTTATCAACATAGAATAGTAGCTAAAGCACAATGGATGGAAAGCAAATAATCTTTGCATGTATGGCTTGCTGTGGCTATACTGTATACTAGCAAAATTCTCAGCTGTCAATCTGATTTGAAAGCTTTAGCAAATACAGTAGTTACACATTCTTTGTATCTTAGTGATCACATCACTTAAAGCACATCTTCGATCGCATTTGCAGATGGCAAAGGCAAGAGAGCTAGCCTACATTCCCAACAGTAATTAATGAAGTATGGTATTGGGAAGCATCTTACCCAAACTATTTTTGGGGGGCAAAGCATTCTCACTGGGGGTCAATGCCCCTGTGCCGCCGGGTCTGTATACATGATTAAAGGAATAATACATAAAAGGCAACAATACATAATATAATACAATATATAATACATAGAGGGCAAGACTAAAATGGAAAACACTTAAGACAACTAAAATGATAAAATCCAGATCAAAGTAATACAATAAGATGTTTAGAGAAATTGAATAAAACCAAACTGAGGAGTCCATTCATCATGCTCAATCCTGGAGTCAGGACACTGATTGACTAACAAAGACCGACAAGATCGTTGATGGACCGATATCAGGGACCAGTTCACCCTTGGCTGACAATAAGGATATATCCGTTGGGAGTAAAAGCGGATGCTGCGACAAAACTCTGAGTTCTCCTTTGAAGAGGTGCGTAGAGAAGCACTTCATTTTGATGAAGATGGTTCCAGTAGAATAGATGTTGTGCCTACTTGTGCATCATTTAAAGAATGTTATAAACAATTGCAACACGTTTTTTTATTCAGAGCCGCAAGGATCTCACTGGACTCATAAACAAGAACCTGATACAAGTAACTCCCATGTCAGGAACTTGTTTTAATTATATTTTTCTCTGAACAGGAGGTGGGAGCCAAGAATAGCGTGAGCTGGTTGACACTAAGAGTAGCAAATGGCTTACAAATTCTGAGTACAATTTCAGGTAGGGGAGATGATATTGTAAGACATGGGAATAGTGATTGCAGATGACACCTCAAATGTAAATTGTTTACCCATTTTGGGAATTAATATCATTTGCTCCTGTTGGGACGCTCTCCTTTCCAATTTACATGTTCAATATGAGCCACTGTCCATTCCCACAGAAGTCATCTAGGAGGGGTCTTTGAGGATTGTTGAAAGGTCCGAGCATCACTTGGTAACCACTCGCCACCCAGTGGGCATTCCAAAATAGTGACAGAGTGGTTTGGGCCAGAGCACCCTCTAATCATAAAATCTGAGTGTCATTACTACAGCTAGAAGTCTTGGGATGGTCTGAAGAGGGAGGATCCCTGTCAGAATAAGAAACTTAAACCCTCTCCTAGTGACATTACTCCCCTATCAACCAATTGCTGCTTTGTCCACTGCTTTGTCTTATCAGGTACAAGGTTCAGAAGAGTTGTTTTTCAAGGTGAGCCCTGGTATAGTGGAAATGGAAGTAAAGTGGGTAAGTGAAGAACTGTCTGAGCATTTCCTAGATTTAGAAACCTTGGCCTTGGAAGAATAAGGACTATCTGTGAGCCAGCAAGAGGAATTGAAGGGCCTACTGACTAAATGGGAGGTTCATTTGCAGTGCACAAGAAAGTCTTCGGCCAGAGTGGAGTCGTACAGCACACCATACCAACAGGTACAAACGCCCATTAGAGAACGTTATCAGGCCATTCCTCCTAGCATGTATCAGGAAGTCAGTGGTTTGTAAGGTAATATGCTGAGGACAGGGGTTGCTAAAGAAAGCAGTTGTCCTTGAATGCCTATTGTCCTCGTTAGAAAGAAGAATGGATAGCTTAGGTCGACTGCCGGAGGTTATATTTAGTCATGCACAAAGATGCTCACACATTTTCTAGGAAAGAGGAAGCATTCACCGCACTAAGGCCAGATTCTACTCTACCCTAGATTTAGCTTGTGGCTACTGACAAGTAGAAGTATTTGACAAATGTGCTTTGTTTTAGAAACAGGTCAAGTTTCTGGGACATTTTCAGTAAAAATGGAGTGGCCCCAGATCCAAGGGTGCTGGTCTTCAAACCTGGCAAGTGCCTCAGACGGTGCAGCAAGTACGGTCCTTCCTTCCTTTTGTCAGATATCACCATAGGTTTATTGTCAATTTTGCCAGCCTTGTTCAACCTCTTTACTCCTTACTTATAGGAGTGTCCAAAAACTAAAAGCAGAGTATGACTGTGCAGTGGGATAACTGAATAAGCTTTTAACATACTTAAAGAGAAACTAGTGCAATCCCCTATCCTTGCCTTTGCTGATTTTATCCGTTTAGAGTGCATACTGATGCCAGCAATGTTGGTCTCAGAGCTTTGCTCACTCAAGACCAGAATGGGATATAGTCCATGCCAGCAGAAGTTTTTCCCCCACAGAACACAATTATGGTAACTATAGCTCTTAAGTTATTGGCCCTCAAATGGGAAGAGGCAGACGTTTAAAGACTATTTCTGGGTCTGTTCACAGCATACACAGACAACAACGCATTAGTCCATCTCCCCACAGCCAAGTTGGGGGGACGTTGAGCAGCATTGGGTCACACAACTTGCCAACTACAGTTTGGAATTGTAATACAGACCAGGTCGGGAAAATGTTAAGGCTGATGTTCTCTCCAGAATGTCTCCACAGAAAGTAAAGATGACCCAATTTATGAATACATACAAATTATTTGTTTTTTATTTTTACCTATATGCTTTATACCATTAAAATTAGTGAGGAAAACCCAGTTCCTGAATCTCTATAATTACCATTTTAATAACGATTAACAGGTTTGATAACAGGCCCCTGAGAGCCATCACCTTACCGTGGTGGAGAGGTTTGTGTGTTCCTGTGAACCTGAGAGCTGTGTTGTTTGGACCTTAGTGCTCCTGGTAGGGTTTCCCATGGCAAAGTGGTCTCAGGGGAGGAGCCAGACTAAGAATGGTTCAGACAAAAACCTATGCTCAATCGAGGAAGAGGAGGAGTTACCCTGCCCGGAGGAAGCCCGGGGCCCCCGTCTGGAGCCAGGCCCAGAGGGAGGGCTCGTAGGCGAGCGCCTGGTGGCCGGGTTTGCCACGGAGCCCGGTCGAGCATAGCCCGAAAAAGCAACGTGGCACCCCCCTCTCCATCCTATGGGCCCACCACTCATGGGAGGAACCGCTTTGGTCGGGTGCGCTGCTATATGGGTGGCAGTGAAGGCCAGGGGCCTCGACGGACCAGACCCAGGCGGCCGGGGCTGGCTCTGGGGACGTGGAACGTCACCTCTCTGTGGGGGAAGGAGCCGGAACTTGTGGGGTAGGTGGAGCGCTATTGATTAGATCTGGTGGGGCTTACATCCACGCACAGTCTCGGTTCTGGAACCGTACTCCTGGATAGGGGATGGACTCTATTCTTCTCTGGAGTTCCCCAGGGTGTGAGGCGCCGGGCGGGGGTTGGGATACTCACGAGAACCCGGCTGAGTTCCGCTATGTTGGAGTTTACCCCGGTGGATGAGAGGGACACCTCCCTACGCCTACGTGTTGTGGGGGGGAAAACTCTGACTGTTGTTTGCGCATATGCCCCGAACAGCAGTTCGGAGTATTTGGCCTTCTTGGAGATCCTGAATGGAGTCCTGTATGGGGCTCCAGTAGGGGACTCCATAATCCTGCTGGGGGACTTCAACGCGCACGTGGGCAATGATGGAGATACCTGGAGAGGCGTGACAGGGAGGAACGGCCTCCCTGATCTGAACTCGAGTGGTCGTTTGTTGTTAGAGTTCTGTGCTAGTCATGGATTATCTATAACGAACACCATGTTCGAACATAAGGATGCTCATAAGTGTACGTGGTACCAGAGCACCATAGGCCGAAGGTCGATGATTGATTTTGTGATCGTGTCATCGGATCTGAGGCCGTATGTTTTGGACACTCGGGTAAAGGGAGGGGCAGAGCTGTCAACCGATCACCATCTGGTGGTGAGTTGGGTCAGGGGGTGGGGGAAGACTCTGGACAGACCGGGAAAGCCCAAACGGGTAGTGCAGGTGAACTGGGAACGTCTGGAGGAGGCCCCCGTCCGAAAGATCTTCAACTCACACATCCGGCGGAGCTTTTCTGGCATCCCTGTGGAGGTTGGGGGCATTGAACCTGAGTGGTCAATGTTCAAAGCCTCCATTGCCGAATCTGCGGCAGGGAGCTGTGGTCTGAAGGTCTTAGGTGCATCAAGGGGCGGTAACCCTCGAACATCCTGGTGGACACCGGTGGTCAGGGAAGCCGTCCGACTGAAGAAGACGGTTGCTGTGTACCGACGGACCCGAAGGGCTGCAGCCTCTGCTGTGAAGGAGGCAAAACAGCGGGTGTGGGAGGAGTTCGGGGAAGCCATGGAGAAGGACTTTCGGTCGGCGCCAAGGTGTTTCTGGAAAACCATCCGCCACCTCAGGAGGGGAAAACGGGGAACCATCCAAGCTGTATACAGTAAGGAGGGGACACTGTTGACCTCAACTGAGGAGGTAATTGGGCGATGGAAGGAACACTTTGAGGAACTCCTAAATCCCACTAACACGCCCTCTATAGTGGAGGCAGAGCTGGAGGC
>JACXGI010017806.1:0-13972 GCA_016801175.1 Esox masquinongy
GGGGGGGGGGGGGGGGGGGGGGGGGGGGGGGGGGGGGGGGGGGGGGGGGGGGGGGGGGGGAGGTAGCGCCTCTGGTGTGGAGATTAGTGGATGCTACGGAGCGCCTTCCAATCTGCTAGAAGGGAAAAGAAAGAAAACAGAGACGGAATGGAAAGGAAAGGGGGGGATTCATGCCGTTCCTGACATTCATATTTTTTTCCCAGCCAGACACAAGACTCAGACAGTGTCTAGTCCTTTCATCCCACTTCCATAGGCGGAGCTAGGCTTCCCAGAGCGGCCTTTAATCTCTCCACAGAACCCCCTACAACCACTACATTAACATCCACAGCATTCTGACACCATAACTGGTACCACGCAGAAACCCGCGGGATATAACTATGACGGCATCTGTGAACGGGAATGAAGGTGGTGATGTTAATTACTAAGAGATGGATACACTCGTTTCATAAATGGCAGGTTCATTTTATTCACATATTCAATATAATAAAGATAGGATATTGGTTTAACGCCCCGTCGGAATAACGGCACTGTTCGCAGGGCTTTAGCTTGATGTCGAATGTGGAGCATCTTGAAAGGTGCGCGAGTCACTAGAATGCCAGGATGTGAGAGACATGTGAGGTGTGATGAGTATCAGGGTCTGGGCCGGTCCATTCTGGGCTGGTCTCACCTCTTGCTCTCTCTGGAACACCACCACTCTCCCTCCCTTGTCCCCCGTCGCCAGCAGCTCTCCGGTTGGGTTGAACTCAACCGTTGATATGATGTCAGCTGGAATGAAAAGGAATGAGCAGCGAGAAGACCACACGTCACTTCACCAAAAAACACATAACACAACAATACTGTGCCTTACTGACCTACTGGGTGAATACATGAGTCACATTCCGGTTCATTTTCTTGATTGATTACTGTGAAATCTATTTCCGAGACCCAGATAAAAGAACCCCCAAAATATCATAATGATATACATAACATACTCTATGTACAAAAATTATAAAGTTAGCATAAATACAGTATATATATATATATATATATATATATAAAATATATGTATAATATATAAATATTCTAGTTCTTGCATTATTATGCTTCATTGGACTGGGGGGGGGGGGGGGGCATATTCAAACCCATGTTGCAGCAGTACATGCGCTATGGAGGCAGCAGCCAGGACTACTAGAGCACCAGGGACACCCAGGTGTTAAATTAAATCAGTGCCTGGCTTGAAACAGGGCAAGAGCTAGAGTGAAACATTTAACCCCTCATTCTTAAATGGATCAACTTCCATGGCCCTGCAGTGGATGTGATCCTAAAGCCTCTGAATGCCTGTTCACTCCCAGGCCGGATGGCCCGCTCGGATAGCGTGTCCCCGAATCGGATCGATTATGTTGAGCTTCAAGCTGGCCCATCTCGGGGCAGATGAAAGGCCACTGGAACCTGCAGTCTCTCACAATACTCCTACCCTTCGGCTAGGCAAGCTCCATCAGTTCCACCCACCTGCCCTCTACTCCCTTTCGCCCCCGCACTGTCTGTCACCACCCGATTCATATGCAAAACCCTTTCACGGATCTTCCCGACACACACGCACACATCTACAATAACATGGCATGGTTGACCTGTAGAATTATACACAGGCAGCCTGCTGTTTCTCTGTGGCAGGGAAGCATTCACAGTAGATTTCCACAACTCAATCACATGCGATCAGAAACAAATTACATTTTTGCTTCCATACATGGTGCCCTCGGAGCGCGCTATTCAGTGGTTGACAATTAAATTGCATTACAAAGAGCCCCAGCAAACCACCGCCCTCTCTGCAATATTAAAGATGGTAGATAAATGCTCAAACTCATGTTCACATACAGGGATGGAAGATAGTGTCAGTCTTTATAGACCACAGCAGTGTGGCAAATGCATCAAACTGTCAACGAATGTCCTAAACGACAGTTGGTACACCTCTGAGTAACATCCGCGCACTACACCTAAGAAAAGCACACCAAAGAGAACACAAAAACACACATCGGTGTATACCATGCAAACATCTCATTTAGCGTCATTGTTGGTTGTGCGAAACCCAAGCTATGTCGAAGGAATCTGACTATATCGTCTGCCTTGTAGTGTGATGAGGACTGTAATGCACAGTGGACTGACTAACAGGTAGGTAGCATTTGCTTTTTGCCAAAGTAACAACACATTGGTGGTGGTCGAAGACTAAGTAACTAAGAGCAGGTTGTCAAAAAGGATAGTTTTTTTGTATGTTTGGGGGTTTTAAGAAATTACTTGTTTTCAAGACTTCCCCCTATTGTCGATGTTGTAAGGAGAATCTGTGGAGTACTACTATTGCCAGCCACAAACTGTTTTTGTGTGATCAATTGCACATACCTGGACCTACAGTATGTTGTGGACTGACACCTTCTTGAGTGTCCCCACAGAATTAGTATTAGTATTAGTAAGTTAAAGTAAGAAGATTTTGTAAGCCGTGGTTTGAACAGAATTGCGTGTAGCAAACAGACTAGCCCTCCACGTACCCAAACAGCCAACAAAATAAACAACATTGGACAATGGTAAGTAACTTTTGTATTTGTCAGTTGTTGGGCTTTCCACCATACCACAAAGAGGAGCAAAACAACCAACAGCCCTCCTGTCTCATCCCGGATGATTCCTTCACCATGTGCCCTATTGGAAGTCCTTCACAACCTTCTTAGATATTTACAGAATATTAAATTCTCTGTTTGCTTTTCAGTACGTTCGTCTTCAGCACAGCAATCTTTTGGATTAGACTGAGGTGAGCTAGTTGACATCCCAGTTCTGAGGTGGTTCTCTAACCAGCTCTGCTAGCTTAATCAACTAAACTGATAAAACATCGGAAGGGCCCCAGCAGTCAACCTGTAAAATAATCTTTCTTTGCTTTCAGATCTGCAGGTCTAGTGTTTTAGTTGTATTCTCTGGATTCATACTTGGTCTTAGATTGTTGGTATTAGATTCCCTTAAACTAGGCAAGGCTAAATACCCAGTTGGCTAAAAAAGAACATGCCACTTTAGTAATTTAGCAGACACTCTTATTCAGATAAACTAAAATAAGCAATTAGGGTTAACTGTCTTGCTCAACGTCAGAATGCCAGATTCTCCCCTGATTGGATCTGGGATTGGATCTAGGAATCTTTTGGTTTCTGGTTGAATGCTCTAACCAATAAGCTGTAAGCCGGCCTACATAGCTTCCTAGACTTCTGGAAAAGATGGCAACTCATTTTTTGATTACCGGTTAGATAGATGGTGTTACGTAGGGTATTTTTAAATGTTTATTCACATGTGGTTCAATGTTTAGGGAAAAAGCTTACAAAGCAGTCTAATTGATAGAAACCTTGCAAGCTGAATAACAACAATAAATACATTAAGTATTTGCAAAAACTGAATTAAAACCGGTGGTCAGGAGTGCACACATTTTGGTTCAATATGATATTTCTGTGCCTGAGTATGCACTATACTGAAGTAGCTGGCTGCCAAAACTCTCTTTATGATATTAGAAAAAGCTTCTAGTAAAAAAAGAGTGCTATTTCACCCTACATAGTCACAAAGGAAGTTAGGACTATTTCACCCAACGTAGTCACAAAGGAAGTTAGGACTATTTCACCCTACATAGTCACAAAGGAAGTTGGGACTATTTCACCCTACATAGTCACAAAGGAAGTTGGGACTATTTCACCCTACATAGTCACAAAGGAAGTTGGGACTATTTCACCCTACATAGTCACAAAGAAAGTTAACACTATTTCATAGACAAAAGGAGGTTAGCACTATTTCACCCTACATAGTCACAAAGGAAGTTCGGACTATTTCACCCTACACAGACAAAAGGAAGTTAGAACTATTTCAACCTCAATAGACTCTAAGGCAAGTAGGACTATTTCTCCCTACTTATTCACATAGGCAAGTTTGAATATTTCACCCTAAATAGTCACAAAGGAATGTGGGACTATATCTCCCTACATAGCCACAAAGGAAATCAGAGGAGCTGGGAGCGGCAAGGAGCTGTGACATTATGGAGGAACTTAGGGGTGGATACTCTCCTCTGCATGTCTGCATGGGAAGTCTGTCAGTCGGTCTACCTGCTTGTCTGGCGGTCTGTGTAGAAAGCCTCCTGCCACATCAGTACCGCCACAGACCCAATAAAGCTCAATGTTTCCATTAACAGCCTCTCAAGGGTCTTAGATTCCCCGCTCCTCTCTCGACTCATCGTTCAAATTGCCAACCTCGAAGAAGACAAAGAGCATGTGTTGTCTTGTCTGCGACTGGGTGTTTGTGCCGTTCCAGCCAGCCGAGGGGATCTGCGTCTTAGCAGAGGAGTCGTGTGTCTATTCTGCATAAGCCTCCTCTGCACAAACACCCGGTTCATCCACCAAGTGGAGGCAAGACTCTGTGCCCGTCTCCTCCTCTACCCCTACGGGTTCCCCTCTGTGCCCGTCTCCTCCTCTACCCCTAAGGGTTCTCCTCTGTGCCCGTCTCCTCCTCTACCCCTAAGGGTTCCCCTCTGCCCACGTCACACCCAACCAGAATAGCCTGACGCCCTTAACCCCCCCACATGGCATGTCGACTGAACACACCACACACTGATTCAGGTCAGGACATCCAGAGCCGAGATGTGCCAGGTAGAATGTCTGCTTCTAGCAGTGAATTTAACATGCATGCCTAGAATAGAATTGTTTTGTGTTTTTTTGCTGTCGATCGTGAGTTTCCCTCAAGCGGTTGGTTTACAATCGATTCCTACCTTTCACACGTCTTCCCTGGTCCTCCTCTAGCAGATGCATCGGTTTCAGAGGCTGTGCCTGGTTACACTGTTGCTATGCAATCCTCTCAGAAATAATGGTAGATAATACTCCGCTTGGTTGGCTGTGACGTGAGTTCTCATTAGCAGGTATACTTGTATTGTTTGAGCATCCCTTCAGCCCTTAATACACAAATCCTTTGCATGCACATACAAATACACACATAGCCTCTCGCTCTCTTTCATACACACACACACACACACACACACACACACACACACACGTTTTACCACACCCGCAAGCAAACACGGTGCTAAACCGGCTTGGTCCTGATTTGAATAATGAACATTGAACCAAGCAAACAAACAAGACTTTTTTTAAAATTATTTTTTTCCCTAGAGAATCGTGTCAGAAAGAGAGGATGACAGAACGAGAAAAGAAAGGTGATTAAAGGAATAGAGTTTTGAGTATCCAAAACAGACAAAGAGAACATGAGAGAGAAAAACAGAGTTAAAGAGAGAGGGTGAAAAATAGAAGGAATGAGAGAGAGCGAGGCAGGGAGTGATGAAGAGAAGGAATAAGAGAGATAGAGTCTAGAGAGAAACAGGCAGACTAAAAGAGACAGACAGAGAGAGAGAGAAGAATGGGTTGGGATATTTTCTAGTTCACTTCTGTGTTGTGTATGTGCGAGCAGAATTTAAGGTTTCTATGACGACCCCGTCCAAGACTAGCAGGGAGAAGCCTGGGAGCACTTTGTTCTCAGGCTTTGAACTGGCATCAGCACACCGTATCTTCTCCTCCCGTAATCAACCCCCTCCCCTCAGACGTACACAGGGAACACACTGGAAACAGAATCATACATGTTGTTAGCAGTGCTGTAAATCCAAATCCAGCATTTCATTTGGAGCGCACCTGCCATTCTACATGATCATGAGACCAAGGCCTGAGTGACAGCCAGGAGACCTTGTTTACTTCCCTATTCATGAGCGGACATGTTACACAACAGGCCCCATTTGTAAATGACGCAGAATCCAATAGGCTCAATTAGAAAGCAGAGAACAATGTGCTTATCCACATATAAGCAGTCAATGGTTTTCCTGGCCAGGACTGCATTGTTTATTTCTATCTACAGTTTCTCTGTGTTTTTCTTTAACCTGTTTGTAAACCAGGAACAGCTCACTGTGACAGAGTCTCTTTTGTATGGGAAACTGGAATAAACCCAACATTTATTCCAGTCTCCTGGGTTTATTCCAGGAGACTGGAATAAACCCAACATGTTAAAATGTCTATTCTGAATGCTGTCTGGTAAGTAGATAGTCATGATATATAAAACTGTGTACACATGTATGACATCACATCTCTTTTTACTGTTCTAATTATGTTGTTAACGAGTTTATATTAGCAGAAAGGCATCTTGGGGGTTTGGTGTGGTATACTGCTAGTATGTTGTACATGGCTAAGTGCTGTATGCATGCACTCTGTCTCTATGATTGTACGCCATTGCCAATCCCGCTATATGACTATTCAGTACATCTCTGTCACACAATAACTGAATAGTACATCTCTGTAACACTATATGACTATTCACTACATCTCTGTCATACTATATGACTATTCAGTACATCTGGCACACTAAATGACTATTCAGTGCATCTCTGTAACACTATATGACTATCAGTACATCTCTGCCACATTATATTGCTATTCAGTACATCTTCCACACTATATGACCATTCAGTACAGCTCTATCACACTATATGACTATAGAGTACATCTCTGTCACACTATGACTGTACAGCTCTGGAAAAAATTAAGAGACCACTGCACCTTTTCCTTTCCTTTCCAAAAAAGTCGAAAAGGAAGGTTTGAGTGAGGAACACAAGGGTTAAAATTAAGAGACCACTGCAAATTGAACGCTTCTGTTCCTCACTCAAAACTTTCCTTTTCAACTTTTTTGGAAAGGAAAGAAAAAGGTGTAGTGGTCTCTTAATTTTTTCCGGGGCTGTATAGTAAATCTCTATCCATCACCGTATGATCTAAACAAGACCCCTATGGGCCAAGGCATAAGACAAGAGCTACCTCACAGTGAGGATAAAGCAGCACACTGAGGCCTGATGTCTTTGTCCAGTAACGAGGAAGACTCCGGGGTCAACATGGTGCTAAGAAAACAATATCAGATGACTGACGGACAGACAGACAGAGAGACAGACAGACAGACAGTGGCCCAAGCTGTGTCACATTCATCACACAGGGGAACTAATAAACGGGGCTCTTTCAACCTGTTATGATATGTTTGTCTGTATGAACCTCAGCTTCATACCCCACTCAAGCGCTTTATTAAAAAGACACACCCTGTTTAACCGCAGCCGACACAGAATATCTTTCTCTAGTCTGGTTTAGCTCGAGGTAGCAGGGAGTGTCCAACTGTTTCCAATTGGTCACAGATGTATTACCTCAGTGGCATTGGAACACACTGTTCCACACACAAATACAAACACACGCACTAACCCAGACAGCTTACAGCCACACACACAGTGTATCAGAGCAGAGCCATGCCCCGTGCATTGATCAGGCTCAATGAGAGGGAGGTATATCAGGGAACACAAAGCAGAGTACAGCAGAGTGGGCAAGGGGGGGGGGGGGCAGGAATAATTATATCTAAATCATATTCACATTCCGCATCAAAACGGAATTCCAAATGATCTCTTCGAGTCGGGAAACATGCTGACCTAATTAGGCCCCAGGAGTATCCAATTTTCCGACTCCTTTTCCAAACGTTTTCTTTCCTTATCATCAGACGAGAACATGGTAGGAGAATTCCCCCCAACAAAGGGACTGGAAGAGAATTAAAGATTCAGAGGAAATGATGCGCCGGAGGGTGAAATGTTATCTTACTTTAATAACAACCAGTCTCTCTGGCTGCTTTCTGATGGTAGGTATAGCCGAGGACAAATTACACCCCTTTTAGTCCTGAGAAGTAAAATAAGGGCAAAGGAATTCATGGAAAAGATAAACTATTTGGTTTGTAGTCAATATCCTGGTGTGGTGTGGAAGTGTGGTGTGTATGGTTGGTTCAGTTTATTGCTGTTAGCATTTTTCTGGGTAACTGTGTTCTTCTGTGTGTGTGTGTGTGTGTGTGTGTGTGTGCGTGCGTGTGTGTGTGGAAGAGGACTGTGTGAGACAAGGCCACCGGGCTCTGGTGTAAATCGATAGGTGATAACTTGGCAGACACAGTGTGATATCAACGGATAATTCTTTTCTTCTATTATCAACCCATTACAAGTGTGTGTGTGTGTGTTCGTGTGTTTGTGTGTGTTGAAAGCGAGAGCTCATTACTGTAGCTCCTCTGAACAGAGAGTATTTCTGCTGCTTTGTTCTCTGATCATGGCCTGACAAGACCAACAAAGATGCCAGAAACCCAAACTACTACTAAGAAAGCCCCAGACAAGTCATGTGCAGACAAATAACTACAGCACAGAGCCATATTCAGGCTAAACTGGTTGCCTGTAAGATCCATGAACAATAATGTAATTGACTAAAGCCTGGCATCGGACTGATGAAATGTATTACCTCAGAAGTAGAGGTAAAACTGAAAAGCCTGTGTTGATGTGAGCCACTCGAGGAGTGCATTTGAACAGGACTAGCATTGAACATGAGCACAGTGAGCTCTGACTGATGTATCAACTCAACCGACACATGGTCTTTTAGATTTCACTTCTCTTAAAAAATCAAGCTAGGTGAGCCCATGTCGAGACAGAGAGAGCGAGGGATGGCAAAAAGAGAGGGACAGAGAGGAAAGAACAGAGAGAGCGAGGGGTGGCAAAAAGAGAGGGACAGAGAGGAAAGAACAGAGAGACAGAGAGAAGAACAGATAGAAACTGAGAATAAATCACAAAGCCAGCAGGGCCTTCAAGCGCAAAGGGTCAGGGGTTGTGGTGCTGCATGAGAGCCCAGACGCCCTGATAACACAAATCCATCTTGTGTAATAATGTTAGAGCGGCTCTGTGGAATGAGCCCAGAACTGGGTTTATCACTGCTCTCCGTCTATTTCTCTCTCTCTCTCACACACACACACACACACACACACACACACACACACACACACACACACACACACACACACACACACACACACACACACACACACACACACACACACACACACACACACACACACACACACACACACACTTCTAGAGCCCAGGAAACGCAGCGCCGTAGAATGAATTTCGGAGGTGCCACGGTGGCGCGCCCTGCACTGGGCTGATTGTAAAAGAGATTGAATCCCTGAGTTTCCAACCCGCGTATCGGCCTCAGATGGAGGGCTGAAATTAGAATGGAGGGAATGCAGATGGCCAGTCGATGCTGACCTGGGACGCTGAATTGGAGGCACAGAGGACAAGGACAACGCAGTGGAGGGATGAGGAATTTTTCTTATTAAAGCCAGGAGGTGAAATGTTTAATCTGGAGATGCCGGGGGGCACAAAGACGCTCACTGTGACTTGGGAGAATTATTACCAACCAGGGATGAACATCCCAGTCGCCAGTCATTCTCATGCTTGACACCCACCACCCCTTCACTGTACATTTAGGATTGTTCTCGTGCCCAGACCCTGTGTGGTGTACATGAACACTCTGAATGACCACCGGTGGTTGGACTGTGTTCATTGTGCCCAGGCAAACATGCCTAACAGACTGAAACTAATAAACACTGTCCGTACAATCAGCTTTAAGGACCAGAAAGGCTGGGGGGAATTGAGCCAGCTCTCAGGGAACTCTGAGTTTCTGAGGGCAGACTGGAGACAGGACTCAGATGAACCAGCCGAGCTCTGACAGGCTACATGCTAGTGTACCTCTGCTCACAGCCAGAAGCATGGATGAAGTTCCAGGCTAGGTTCGTCAATACAAGGTTAACACAATGTGAGATTCCACGCAAAGGTGGGGGGGGGGCATTTTCGACACCATGGCGGATTATTATTCGTCAATAAAACAAGTTATAGACTGGCTGTAGATGAATAACATATCCATTTTAAAATATACATTAATAGAATGACAGTTTGGCAGTTCTGTAGTGTGTTCTCTGAGTGGTCAGTTGAAATTCACCATGACTGTGTTTATTCTTTTTCATTTTGATGCTGCTATCATTAGTCCCCCGTCACACCAAACGCAGAACCTGGTTTCTTGTTGAACAGCGGAACCTGGTTTGTAATGCGGAACCTGGTTTCCAGGCAGTATCGGAGAAATGAAGGTAGACAGCCTTATTAACTGACAGCAGCTCTTTGGTATCACTGCTTGAGTCAGGGCTGCAGAACCAAGTGTCTAGAGAATTGACTCCTGGATCAACAGCACCTATCAGGACAGCTCCCTATTCCCCTGTAAAAAAAACACACACTCAACTCTGTGTTGGATGAATTCAACAATGCAAATATCCGCGCAGAACAAACGCCTTGCACGTGAGAGATGAATACTAACTGTCAACAACCAGCACAGTGTAACGAAAGACACTCAACAAAAATTGCAATCTTGAAACGTTTGTTTTGTATCTCTTCCCAGTGAAACGAGATGGTATGTAAATGGGCTCAATCACCTGTTCCCAGACATCAGCTGGTATGCTTCCTATTGGAAGAGTCTAGAGGTCATTGGGTTCAGAGGGGGAGTTTCCCATCCTTCTTTCCCGACATGTTGGCTGTTACGTAGCAATACGCTGAGTTGACCTCCAGCACAAAGCTGATTAGACCAGCCTGATAACCCTACGTCATTCCGCAGCTGAACACACACAAGCCGTAAGTCCTTTGGCGCTAATAATAAACGGGTGAGGTTCCACAGGCAGTGGACCTCTCACCCACACCCTCATCGCTGTTCAAGGAATAAGGAATGGACTGTCTCTCTCTCTCTCTCTCTCTCTCTCTCTCTCTCTCTCTCTCCGCTGGCCGGATGTAATACCAGTCGGTGAAGAAGGCGTCACCATGCAGAGTACATGGCACAATGTTTACACACCAGAATATTCTGCACCATGGCGATAAACAGTTTGTCCACCATAATGCATCGATGGAATGCTGATAGAAAATCTAATTCAGTGGCCCTGGTGGGGCGGGGGGTCCAGTTCACCAGTCCGCAGTGGGGGTTTGAATCCAGTCCAATGCTAGTTCAGAAAAAAAAAAGTCATCTTTCCCCACTTACTTTATGCGTGACTTTAACGCCTAAAAACGAAACCTAAAAAAACAAATCTCACGAGATGTCTTCTGATCGGATTGAAAATCTGGCGCAGTATTTGCAGTATTGCGCTCACTGCACTGTGGGGCGAGGACAAGATGGCTTTGAGGACAAGATGGCTTTGTGGGTGACTGTGGTCGGCATGTTAAAGGGACCGCTGGGAGGAGGCAAGGCTGTGATTGCGTGGCCATCCTGTTAACCACCACAGCTAATGTGTGATCCCACTCCTAAACTCACTGACACGGCCCGACGGTTTGTGTGTCTCATCGCATGAACATTGGAGAAGACGTGGTTTGACTAAAGCACTGCCCCGAGCCCAAGAGCAGATCACAGGAGCCAAAGAGAAACATGGAGATTTAGATCTGGGGAGACCTGACGACTGACACACACACACACACACACATTCACTGCATCTCTCAGATTGTACGGATCACACGCTGCTTTGAGATAACCATGGACACACAGAACTCCTATATAACTTGACAACATCACAGGGCAGGTTTGACTGTGCCAATAGATCTACAGTGGTACGCTTTGGGCAAGTCCAATTTCCTTTGAAGGTCCCCAAACGGAGACCATAAGGAGGTGACATATTTCAGCACGCACCCTCGAACCATTTCAAAAAGATCCGGATCAAAAGGTTGATCATAAAATGTGCTGGTTGATTTCATGCAGGCTTCCGGAGACCAGGGACAGGTGGCCATTAGAAAATGCCCTGAAACCTATCAGTCCGCCCTTAAGCTGGTGCAAATGCTCTCTTGTCACAAAATGGACGGATCCTATGCTAATGCAGACAATAAAAACTGTGGCGTGAAAATTTAAATCATCCAAACGGTTCCTCCCCCTCCACCACTGTACCGGGGCCAGAATTCACCCAGGATTTTCTTGGGGAATAATGGAGATGCCCCCCAGGGCTGCTTAAATATTTCTTTTCATAAATAAATCTGGGAGTAGCCGGGGGCCGTTGGGCTTGGCACAAGCAGCTAACTGCAACCCTGTCAATAATACGCCCACCCCAGCTCAGCCTCAACTAAGATAACACCAACCCCCACCCAACCCTCCTTCAGTGGGGGAGGGGGGGCACCCTTGCAGACGTGAGTACAGCATCACAGCACTGAGGTAATGACCTTACGAATTCATGGCTCTGGCGAAGACAGTGGGAAAAGTTCTGTTTTGTTTGCGAGCATGTGTCTGTTTTCTGTTTTGTTTTTCTCCAATACTACCTTCGAGATTTAATTCATTTGAGGAACGTCAAGCGAAGACAACTGTCTACTGAAAGCTTTATTTCACTTTTTTAAACACAAATTTTTTATACTTATATTGGGGAGGAGGTTTAAAAATACATTGAAATTATGCTCAATCAACAAAAAAAATGCTGATGCAGTTTTGCTCCGGCAGAAAATTGCAGATGGTGGTAAAATAATAAAGTTGAAAGAGAAATAGTTTTAATCAGAATATTAATTCCTAATTGATCTCCAAATGCCTCACAAATGTCCAGTGGGATTCTGGGATACTACTTCCTAGTCAGTCAGGGGATGAACTCAGTGGCAATTTCCTGTTTCAGCACCTTCTCTGGGAAATATGGCACATTGCACTGTATTGCTACTGATGAGGCTGTATATTTGGAAAATGGACGCCATGTGACTGAACACGAAGATCGGCTGATTTGTTTTATTTACCTCCACTGTGTCTGAGTGTGGCGACACGGACGAACCTACGCCAGTCCCGAGACGCAGTCCCGAGACGTCACTGATGGGATTGGCTGTAGCTGGGGTGGGCAGGGCTTCATGGGCTCAGAGGAGCAGGGCCACACTGCAGCCTCTGGGATAACTAGCACTAAGGCCCCTGACTGACTGACTGGCTGTCTGACTGACTAGCTAATGGACTGGCTGGCTGTCCGACCAGCTGATGGACTGACTGGCTGTCTGACTAGTTGATGGACTGACTGGCTGTCTGACTGACTAGTTGATGGACTGATTGGCAGTTCTACTGGCTGACTGACTGACTGATAGACTGACTGGCTGACTGATTGGCTGTCTGACTGTCTGACCACAGCTCTCTGTGTGTGTATTTGTCTGCCAAGGTCTGACAGACAGTTCCCCATGGGTACTGGCTGTGGATGCTGACAGGGGCTTGCTGTGTGAAGAAACAGCATTTTAGCTGAGGCAGGTACTGGAGCTGTAGATCTTCGTTTCAGCCGCAGTGGAGAGGGGAGGAGTGGCGGGGAGGACAGGAGGAGTGGCGAGGAGGTGGTGATTGGGGAGGAGTGGAGAGGAGAAGAGGAGTGGAGAGTTGGGGAAGGGAGGAGGCACAGCCATATAAACAGCCTCCAGCAGACTGGTCATGCTTGGTGACACTTCCCATTACCACTAACAGCCTTAACAGCCACGAGCTGGAGGAACGCGCACGAGACTAACCGGTACCAATGTAATCACCATGATGCAGATGATAAGAGCCCTTCTAAACGGTTCATGTATTAACAGTCTGTGGCGATCGCCACGCCGCAGCGGCATCAGTTCCAGTCAGACCACATGTTTGTAATTGAACTCATTAATACAACAAATGCAATCAAGCTGGCATTCGTGTGTCGTTGCGCCGTTATTCTGTGTATTTCCTCAGAGTAAAAAGTTTGGGCAGACCCAGGGGCAGCTAGGTACCACTCCCCGGGGTCCAAATTGAATGTGCAACCTGGTCACTTTTCTCAAAATGCTGACTCATGAACCTCCGTGCTCTGCTTCGTTCTCTGCTGTCTGCTCAAATGAAGATGGAGACCGGCAGCATAATGTTCACTACTGAGTCTGTTTCAACATTTAGAGCAATGAGAGAGAGATGAAAAGGTTTGTAGTAAGAGAGAGAGAGACAACTGGTCTGTGGTGATGAGCTCAAATGTAATCGCTGCAGCAGACCGGCCCTGATATTAGCAACTATCCTAGCACCATCTACACACACACACACACACACACACACACACACACACACACACACACACACACACACACACACACACA
>JACXGI010017807.1:0-14017 GCA_016801175.1 Esox masquinongy
ATTGCATTCGCTTTACCGCACCGTTGTGACGAAAAGAGAGCTGAGCCGGAAGGCAAAGCTCTCGATATACCGGTCAATTTTTGTTCCTACCCTCATCTATGGCCATGAAGGCTGGGTCATGACCGAAAGAACGAGATCGCGAGTACAAGCGGCTGAAATGGGTTTTCTCAGAAGGGTGGCTGGCATCTCCCTTAGAGATTGGGTGAGAAGCTCAGTCATCCGTGAGGAACTCGGAGTAGAGCCGCTGCTCCTTTGCATCGAAAGGGGCCAGTTGAGGTGGTTCGGGCATCTGGTAAGGATGCCCTCAGGCCGTCTCCCTAGGGAAGTGTTCCAGGCACGTCCAGCTGGGAGGAGACCTCGGGGTAGGCCCAGGACTAGGTGGAGAGATTATATTTTGACACTGGCCTGGGAACGCCTCGGGATCCCCCAGTCAGAGCTGGCAAATGTGGCTCGGGAAAGGGAAGTTTGGGGTCCCCTGCTGGAGCTGCTGCCCCCGCGACCCGATACCGGATAAGCGGATGAAGATGATGATGATAATTGTCCAGAAAGAATGCAATTTGTTTTTTAGCACACTAAAAAGCCCACAGAATTGCGTGTGAATTGAAGGTCGAGCAAGATCTGAAAAATGTATGTAGTCATGTACTGTTTTATTTGGCAGCTTCCGGAATCTTGATTTCTCTCTCACCTCCTCCCCTTACCCTTCTAGTTCAGTTCATAAATGCCCACCAGGGCCATGAACATATCCTCAACGTTTGTTGCCTGGAACATGCCCACACCCTATGGATCAGCATCATCAAAACGACCCCAAAAGAGAATTCCGGTAGCGTATAGAATCTTCACGGGGCCAACCAGCAGGGCCAGCCACGCCCTATACACCTGCCTCCTACTGGGACCTCATGTAGGGAAATATTTGAGGGCAACCAGGGAGATGCTTGGGGCTGAGGCCAGCAGAAACAATTCGGAACCAGTGTCGAAACAATGTGCAGCCTCAGAGAAGCCGCTTCCACCTAAAAAGGTTTTGTCTTTTGAGTTTGATTTCTCCCCCGCCTGTGTCGCTCCCCATTCCATTAGACTGTTTTCATAACAGCAAATGATTTGACCCTTGCTTATTAAAAACCATGCCTGTGGAAAAACCTATTGTGTGGAAAGGATTCAACTGTATAATGAATAAAAAATGCAAATGTTGTTACTTTGCAGTTATTCAAGCTATTGTCAGAAGATGTAGTAAATCAGAGTCCTGAACAGAACAACCAGATTTAGTGGAAATTTGAGTAGCTATTAGTTTCTAATGTGAGTTAAGGTTTGTGTTTTTGCAAATTGTAGTGGGATATATCGCTAAGGTATAGCCTAGTCCTTATAGATAGGGCTAGTTAAAAACACCCATTCTTTGAGTCTAGCTTATTTAAAAATGTGGCTTTAAGAAATAATTATTGACATCTGTTGCTAGCAATCTACTGTACGATGCCTATTTTCTTTTAAACATGGTGACATTGCTGATTTTGCAACAAACGGTGATGTCCTTCTTACCACATTTTGTAGAAACTTGAGAAAGCATGAATTCTTACTTCCACTGGTAAACGTGTTAATGTTTGCATTTTGCAAAGTAACTGAAAGTATAGAAATAGCTTGGTTTTTTAATCCTTATTCTAAGAGCAATATAAGAAGTGCAGCTGAAGAGTAGGGCTGCACGATTAATCAAAATCATATTGAAATCGCAATTTGAACATTTGATTTCTAAACCGCAGAAAGCTGTGATTTTGGCTTTTTATTTTATTTTTACGCTCAATCAAAAACGCTTATTTTTCCAGGTGTGCCATCATCGCTATAATCATATTCATATTTGTATACAATTCATTAGTAGTTGATTTTAGAATCCATTTGCCTACATAAAAATAATAATTCAGATTATTAGTATAAAGGTTGTAGTGTGGCAAGTGAACGGCACAATCAAATCATTGAACACATATCTTCAAGCACTCTTACAACACATCTTCCCCTACATTTTGCTATTTTAAGACAAACATTTATAATTCAAATGTCCAGCTGAATGTCTCAAATCGGTCAATCAAGACTATAAAATACATTGTTCTGATCATGCCTCTCACTCGTCCCAATTTATTAAAAGTGAGTTAAAGTGAGTATTCTTAAAATATCCCAAAACCTTGATTGCACTATAGCTAACAAAAGTAATAGTCATAACCCAATAAAGTAACAAGACACGCGGGTCGAGGAAATGATATTAGCTGTGCAGGCACTCAGAACAGCAAATTCTAACCAGTCAGAACATCGAAGATGTAGCATAGAGCGCACTGTGAAAGAATAGAACCCAGAGGACAATGAGATAGAGACGAGGGATTATTTGGTGCCGGAAAATAAATCATCTTCCGTTGTTTGGGAATTAGGAATATTTTAGGTTCCAGAAAGGTCTCACAATGTAATGTAGGCCTAAGTTAATTCTCATTCAACCACAAGTAGCACGATCCTTTATCTGGGGGAATCGCCCATTAAGAGTGATTCTGGCCAGCAAGAGTGATTCTGGCCACAATCTGGCCAGCATTTTTGGTCCACTTTGAGATGTGTTTAAGATGTGCGTGCTTCGACCATAATTAAAAACCAACGGAAAATACAGTAGTCAGATTTGTATATTATTCTGTTAGCGTGAAGCAATTTGATTTTAAAAACATCTTGGCTAACAGATCTTGTAGAGCCCCCTATTATCAGCATTCCAACAGCAATTTTGAAAAACAACTCCTTGTACCGAGTAATCATTTGATCAAGTCATCAATGTTTATGATGATTATTAGTGACATAAAAATGTTAGCTAGCATGTCATTAATGATCATTAAATGTTAAAAGTCGGTTTGTTGGTTAGTGACATAGCTAAAAAAAAAATATGACCCCCTATTATCAGACACCGTCCCCAATTATTGGCCACCTTACTATTTTGTTAAAGTACATTATAATTGCTTTTTATTTGTATTACAAATGACAGATCGTAGTCTTCTGTAATGTGTCTACTAGAAAGTTGTAGCTAGCTTTCTTGCGTTCCGGTAAATAAAAAAAGACTAATCACTTTGAATTTACATGACGTCAGGTCTGTCGCGCAAGTCGAATTTCACGACTTGCAACTTGTCTAAAACAATTTCCATACATGACTTAAAATCTTAAAAAAAATGGAGGTGGGCTAGCTGAAAGGGTATGTTGATTAGCAAAAGGTAACGTTGCTTTCCAGTGCATTTACATTTTGAACTGAAAGGACTGACTTCTCCGACCACTAGATACGGCTGATAATGGGGGTAGCGGACACTAGAGAGATGTTAGCTACTATTTACAGAAGAGAGCTGGCTTCAGATGAGCGAGTTACGTTCAAAGCATCAAACTCAACCGAACATGCTGCCAAATGAACACAAATCTATACAATTTAAGTATATAGATTAAGGAGTTTAAGATGCGATGACGCGGTTGATGAAAAAATGAAATCACATAGAAAATATATTGATGTATTTGGGGGGGCTAATTAATATTAAATAGGCCTAGCGACATCTCTGGGTCTATAAAAATAGACAAACTTCTAAACTCACAAACTGAAAACCTTTAGAGACTATTTACCTGTTTTTTTACATCATATTCCGACTTAATCTACCAAAATCACAAAAGCGGGGCAGGCGTTAATTTCTACCCAGGCGCTGATCACCCTTCACTGAATGACATCAATGGATAAATGAGAGATAATCCCAGATAAAAGATCAGAGCTTAGGGTGAATTGGAATTAATTAAAAAATGAGGACGAAGAGGTGTAATGATGGAAAATATGGCAGCAGTATGTCGTAAATCATTTATTTAAATGATTCTATATTTTAATACAAAAAATATTGCATTATTTTTAATGGAAAACGTAGGTTTGCTCTTTTAAATTTTTGCGCCCACCTAAGCACAGTTTGCAGTCGCTAAATTATCTCAGGTCAACCCAAGTTGGGTTTCCCACAATGCTGAATAAAAATAATCGGCACTCATGATTCAGTGAACTCTGCAACTGATCGCATCAAGCGCTTGAAAATGTACCTAAGGAACAGTACCGGAGACAAGCGAAACCGCAACTCCCTTGCTGGCCATTTACTCCAAAACGCCTTGGATACCCAGAAAATAATGAGTTCGCTGGGAACCGCAAAAACAGACGCACTGTACTCCAATGAATAAAAGAACTGGCTATATAATTGCGTTATTATTCTATAATATACTGAAATAATATATATTTTGCTTATTTTTGGCTGTATGATAAGGCTTTTTTTGTTTAACTTCATCCCATCAAGTACATTTACTATTTCATACTTGCTACATTCAAAATGTTCCCTAAAAATGCAGAGCACTTCATTTTTTTGGCAGCCGATAGGCCGTGTGTATCAGAAACGCTTTATATTTTCTTCTCGTATTTAATAAATCATTTTACAAATACAAGTTATAGGCCTAGACTTCATGCAATTTAGATATTGTTGTTGAAAATGTCTACTTTATGTAGTCTGTACTCCGTATGTTATTATGTTGTTTAGTCATTCGAGTGTTGTGCGAAAACAGAGCAGTAAAAACGAAAGGCAGTCATTTATGACTATTAGACCTTTATTCGAAGAAATGTATTGGCCAATTTGACCTAAAGCCTAAAATTCTACATGATGTGTTGCATAATTCCTGAGATGTAAAACATTCATTCATAATTCTCATAAAGGACTAGATTATATAGGGGTCAAGTGGAGTGCGGGCTCCAACAACCGGTTAAGCTGCCGCATTTTCTGTCAATGGTGCTGATTTGTCTGAGTCCTTGAGTATTATTACTATTCAAAAAAAATCCTGTAATTCATTCTTTTATAGACTATGGAATGCTAACGAAGCTAAACCACACGGATACTGGGGGTCTGAAAGGCCTGAACTTGGGACGATGCTAATAACGCTTTTTTGCAGACGGGACAGAGCTGAATAATGGATTGTTTGAAAAAATTACTGTGTCCTTGGGATTATATTTTGGTGAGTGGACATTGAGAAAAATATGAATTTTGTACAAACTATCCCTTTAACAGTAATTTCTGCGGATATATCAAAGTGTGTCCAGCCCACACTTTGATATAAACTACAGGGGTGAGTTCTGTAGCTAATGTAGCACCCATATTAAACCTAAGAGTGCAATGATAAGTAGCATCCAGCGGTGTAAGTGTGGATGCCATAGCGTGCATGTAGATAATATCCCCATAATCTATAACCGACATGAAAGTAGCTTGCACAATTTGTTTTAGATTTGTGTAGGACAAACACGTTATGTTTCTATAGAGGAAGCCTAGCTTGATCTTTAGTCTTTTACAGAGTTTGTCAACATGTATTTTATCATCCAGCCATATCCTTAAGTATTTATATGCAGAGACTTTATTAATTTGAGAGCCTTCTAAGCATTGAGTGATTTTCAACCAGCTTTTAGGACCTATTAAAAATCATAACATTTGTTTTCTTTACATTTAAAACCAGTTTAAGTTGTGAAAAAGATTGTAGTATTTTAAAATCTGTCTCCAGTTGCAATAATGCTTGGTCAGCCGTCGAAACAGTAGAGTATATTTCAGTGTTGTCAGCATATAGATGAATTTTACTCTGTCTTTATCACCGATATTATTTATGTAGAGTGAACAGTAATGGACCAAGTATAGCACCTTGTGCGACCCCTTTAACCAACTACAGTGTCTCCGACTGGATGCTGTCTACTCTAACAGCCATGAAACCAATGACAGGCATCCGTTCCTAGTCCTATTGATGACAGCCTACTCAAAAGTATTGCATGGTCTACAGTGTCAAAGGCTTTAGACAAATCTTCAAACATGGCGGCACAGCAATTGCTATATTCTAAGGCAGTGTTTCCCAATCCTGGTCCTCGGGACACAAAGGGGTGCACGTTTTTGTTTTTGCCCTAGCACTCACACACCTGCTTTAAATGTTGCCCTACCACTTACACACTTGAGGGATGTAATCAACCTATCATCAGGTCTTTAATTTGAATCAGGTTTGTGAGTGCTTGGGCAAAAACAAAAATATGCACCCCTTTGGGTCCCGAGGACCAGGATTGAGAAACACTGGTATAAGGCATTAGCAATATCATGTACAACACATACTGTGGCCGTAGTGGTACTGTGATTAGGTCTGAAACCAGATTGAATGCTGGAAAGAGTATTGTTAATCTTAAAAAAAATATTGTAGTTCCAATGACTCTTTTGCCAAACAGGTAAGCTTAGAGATGGGCTGGTAATTTTCCAATTCACCACAATCACCTCCCTTGTGGAGTGGTAAAACAAAAGCTGTTTTCCAAGCTTTAGGGATAATAATAATAATACATTTTATTTGGCGGACGGCTTTCTGAACACTCAAGGACATCTTACATAGTAAAAACAACATTTACACATACAGGAAAAAAGACTACAATCTGGTATTGGTTGTAGTACAGTGGGGTGAAACAAAAGTTTTAAATAAAATAGAAATGAAACTAGCGGAGAGCAAGAGGGGACATAGCCAGGCAGGTGGTTGGAGAGGTAAGTAGGTGCAAGATTATGGAGGGCTCTGTAGGTGAGGAGGAGGGTCTTCAATTCGGCAGAGCGCAGGAAGCCAGTGAAGACTGATAAGAATGGGTGTAATGTGTTCAGATGATTTGGTACGAGTGAGGATTCTGGCCGCTGAGTTCTGAACCAGTTGGAGTCTGTTGGTGAGTTTTTTGGGAATACCCGTGAGTAGAGTGTTGCAGTAATCGAGTCGAGATGTGACAAGGGGCATGTATGAGTGTTCCAGTGCTGGTGTGTGACAGAGAAGGTCTGAGAATGGAAATGTGGCGGAGGTGAAAAAATGATGTCCGGGTAATTGTTTGTATGTGTGATTCAAATGAAAGGGAACTATCCAGAGTGACACCGAGGGTTTTCACTTGGGTTGACAAAGGGACTGGGAAACTGGGTCAATGGTGATGTTGAGGTTGTGGTGTTTGGAGGGGGTGGATTTGGAGCCAGTGAGCATGACCTCAGTCTTATTGCTGTTGAGTTTTAATAAGTTTGTGTTCATCCAATTGTGAATGTCTTGGGAGGCAGTTAATGAGGCAGGTGGGAGTTTGGGCAGTTGCAGGTTTGGTGGAGAGGTCGAGCTGGGTGTCATCTGCATAGCAGTGGAAGTGAATATTGTGGTGTTGCATAATCTTGCCCAGAGGTAGGAGGTATACAATGAACAGGAGAGGGCCAAGCACTGACCCCTGGGGGACACCCTATGTGACAGTCGCACAACTTGATCTGTGATGTTTCAATTGGACAAACTGTTGACGGTCAGTAAGGAAGGAGGAAAACCAGGATAGTGCCATACCTGTGATACTGATACCAGCCAGACGTTCTATGAGAAGGTGATGTGAGACGGTGTCAAAGGCTGCGCTGAGGTCAACTAAGATTTGGATTGATAAGACCTGAATCAGTGGCACGTAACTGGTCATTGGTGATTTGGATCAATGTTGTTTTAGTTTTGTATTTAGTGTGGAAACCAGACTGGAATTGTTCGTATACATTATTGCAGTCAAGGTGTTGTTGAAGTTGATTAGCCACCACCCGCTCCAGTATTTTGGCGACAAATGGGAGGTTTGAGATGGGACGGAAGTTACTCAAGTTATCAATATCACCACTGGGCTTTTTGGGTATGGGGGTGACTGCAGCAATCTTGAGAGTGGATGGTACAATGCCAGTGGCATTGTATCATATGGGGACACATTCCAATCTATGCCTCCTAACACCATATTGTAAAACAGAGTAATCTACTCATGGGTTCAGCATAGGGGGTTTAAGGCATGACCCTAGGTTCTGTAGTCAGACCAGAGATAAACATTTGTAACATAAACATTCTGATAAAAGAACATGACCAGACATCCAGAGTATAGGCTAGGAAAGGACACTTGAGGAAAATTATAAATGTCTTATACTAAATACTGCAGAATCATCAAAAATGTAAAAGGTAGAATTGACATTTTTCGGTTCCTTCAGTGGGCATTGGGTCTAATTTGGAAGTGGATGTTTTGGATTTTCTGATAAGCTCTGTGATGAGATTCTCTATAGCCAGGGTGAAGTCTGAGATGTAAGTAGTGTAAGCCAGACCCTGTAAGGTGTTCATGTAGGAAAGGTTATGGACTGGAGTACTGTGACTAAGTATGTGCTGATGGATGTTGTGAATTTTAGAGTTAAAAAGGTTCTAAAACTTATTGCACAGTTCGGGGGAGGGGACTGAAGGGAAGTTGTCAGGAGGCAGCAGTAAAAGGTTTACTGTGGAAAAGAGAAGATTAGAGTTGCAATTACCAGAATTGATAATATCATAGTATGATATTCTGGCAATGGAAAGTGCATTTTTATACTCCAAAAGGTGATCTTTGTAGGCTTGTGAGTGAGAGACTAGGCCCGTCCTTTTATATTGACGCTCAAGACGTCTCCCGCTAGTTTTAAACTGGCGGAGTTCCGGGATGTACCAGGGAACGGTGCGGGTAAAGGAGACTGTATGGGTTTTAAGCGGAGCAAGGGCATCCAGGGAAGAAGGCAGTCATTGCAGTGAGTGATAAATCTAATGGGGACTGGGAGTCAGTGATTGGGTATGTGTTTATCAAGCCCATGAGACCAGTAGGTGTGATGATTTTTATATTTCTGAAGGCAATGGTAATTATGGCGACGGTAATTTTGCTTAGAACCAGGGGCAGGGACATCAAATAAAACAGCTTTGTGATCAGAGATGGGGAAATCGAACAGTCACATTGCTGGGAACAATACAGAGGAACACACTAAATCTAGAATATGACCTTTGTTGTGAGTGGGAAAGGATACATTTTGAATGATGTCAAGGCCATCAAGTAATGACAAAATCAGCAGCAAAACTACAGCTTGCAGTGCAGATCTTTCCTAAGACTCATGTTTGATTGAAGATGTGCGTCACTGTACGAGCAATGACAGGAGCACCTACTGATTTCCTAGAATCTATTGCAGATATGACCTAATTTTTTGTAAATTTTTGGAAATTAAAAACCAGGTTGTTTTCTTCTCCAGAGGGCAGAGTGGCTGAGGAAAAATACCGGTCAGGATTATATTGGCTATTTTTTCTCTCAAAAAGAAAACCAGCAGAGATAGTGTTTATTAAAGGCATCACATTCCAGCATCCGATAAAATTTGCTTCAGTAGGGTTGTCGAGGAGTTACCACGTTTAAGTGGGTTAACGGTTTTCCAGAATTTAGAGGGATCACCAGCAGACTCTGTCATACAGTAGCATTAAGAAAGTATCTAGATTTTGCCTTTTTTATTCCTCTGGTCCATTTATTTCTCAGTTGCCTAAAAATGCAAGAGATCTTATTTCTATTTGGACAACATGACTGCCATGGCATTACCCTGGTGGTACCTACTTAATGCTGACTGTAACCTTAGCAAGCAGTTTCTTAACAACGTATACTTTGATGATAGTCTGACTGTGCAGCCTAACAAAAAAAACTCTAACCCATTGCATTTCCAATGTATGTATAGTGAATCTTGTTATTGCAGTTAATAAGGTGCGGTTACATAGGTATATTATTAACATGCTGCCGTCTGTTAATTGTTGAAATCTGAGCTAGGTTAAATCAACTCAAAACTGTGTAAACTTTACAGCCCTCTAAAAAGATACAACAGGCTTCTACCATGATTGGACACATTAATAACCACAATACCACCTGCGCAGTCAGAAATTCTCCATAACCAGATTTTTTGACAACTTTATGTAGGATATATCTATTGTTGTAAAACTGGTGTCATCCATAGCCAACTAAGCACTGTTAGCATGGTATTCAATCAAATTATTACTCAAATATTAATATTACCATTACATGTTTGTATTTTTGAATACTACCAATAAGTAATACAAATTGTGTGCATTCAGCCACTTATAATTTTTGATATTCAAATATTTAATATCATTAACACTTTCATCTCATACCTTTGTACATGACCTGTGTGAAGTGTGCCCTACCCAAAGCAAAATTTTGGCAAAATAGGCATAATCGTCTGTGCTCCCTTTGTGCCATTTAAAGCTTTGTTTGTGCTGCATCTGTGTTTTATATATTAGACATTTAATTTTATGTGACGATGTCACCAGACCCCAAACCTGCTCCAAATTTACTCAAAATAGGCTCAATAGTTTGTGCTCCATTTGGCATGATGTTGAATCATGTCTGGTTTAAATGTCTAGGAAACCTGTCTGATAGAAGCCACCTAGAGGTGGTCAGTAAAACAACAACAACTAAATAGAATAATCAACAATTTTCTCCTGTTTTTGTGTAAATCCATATGAACAAAATATTTGTAAGTAAAAAAATGTAAGTTGTGAGATAACAGGTGAGCATAACAATTGACAATAAGATTACATTAGATCTCTATTGGTCAACCGAAACTTGGCCTCTGGTTTTAACTCAAAAAGACATCCATCGCATGTATACAGATTAGGATTTCGTTATTTTGGTGTGTGTGTGAGCATGTGTGAACATTTTAATGTGTGCTTATGAGTGTCTCTTTGTATGAGCGTTAGGGTACAATTTGCATGAGTTTGTCTTAGCAGGAACATGAATCAAATTGAGGGAAGTAGTAAATAAAAACATTGATTTAGGTATGTTATTACATGATCGGTTAAAGTTATTACATTATACATAAAAACAGTTATTACTCAGCAGTTAATGTAATAACCACTGGTTAATGAAATAAATTACATTTAGCGGGAAAAAATCATGACATTAACCGTTGAACATTTTTATTACATTAACCGGCAAGTTATTACATTAACCGGTTTTATTACATAAAAAAAATCCAGAAGTTATTACAAATAAGAAATGTATTACATTAACCGGCGTTATAACATTAACCGTTGTTACAGGCTCGTTAGTGCAACAATTTGTACAAAAGAAATAAAAGCAAATAATAGTGGACTGAGAATAAAAACAGTAAACTGATCATTAATAAATTACAAAAAATATGTAAGGTGCAAGATTTGTCCAGTTGAGGGTTGTGTGTAAATCTGGGGAGGGGTTATAGATTAGGTATAATCACACACACCAGGATGATTGACCAGTCAATCAGTTAGCTTATTATCAAACTAAGTAACTTGCTCACTTTTGTGAAGAAAAGCTTGCTACCCAACCAACAAGCCAGAAACCAGAAAATGCTAGCTAGCTGGTAAGTTAATGTCGTTAGCTAGTTAACGTGAACAGTAACGCATGTAGCTGTAGCTAGCAAGCAAGCAAGTTTATTTATATAGCACAATTCATACATAGAAGCAATTCAATGTGCTTTACAAAGAAAAAGAAAAATATAAAAATACAATAGCATAAAAACAAATACTCAAATGAAAAAAAAAAAAAAAATAGAAATAGAATAAAAACGGGAAAAAAACATAGGAAGCTATAAAAGCTGTAAGGCTAAACAGTGCGGTTAAGATTAAGTGCTCAGTCATAGGTGCGTGAAGTGTTTTTATCCTGGATTTAAAAATTGTATATGTATATATTATATATATACATATACAATATTGTATATTGTATATATTGTATATGTTTGGGGCACATCTAAGATCTTCTGGTAGTTTTTTCCTGCTGTATGCAGCACAACTGCTAAATGCAGCTATACCATATTTAGTTTGGACTCTGGGTTCTACTAGCTGACCTGCGTTTATGGATCTAAGAGCAGTGCTCGTTTTATATTCTTCAAACATATGTATTCGGGGCCTAAACCATTCAGTGATTTATAAACTAAAAGCATCACTTTAAAATTTATTCTGTAACTCACTAGAAGCCAGTGCAAAAATTTAAGAACCGGAGTGATGTGCTCTGTTCTCTTGGTCCTGGTTAACATTCTAGCAGCAGAATTCTGAATGAGCTGCATCTGTTTTACAGTCTTTTTGGGGAGTCCAGTTGAGAGGCCATTACAGTAGTCACTAGACCATACTAGAGATAAGCATGGATGAGCTTCTCTTGGTCTTTTTGGGACACCAAGCCCTTGATTCTGGCTATAATTTTAAGATGATAGAATGCTGTTTTGGTGACCGGTTTGACATGACTGTTAAATGTGAGGTCTGAGTATCAGAACACCAAGATTACGCACTTGGTCCCTAGTTTTTATGGCCCGAGAATCCAGCTTTTTACTAACACTAGTTCAATTATTTCTGTTGCCAAACACAATAATCTCTGTTTTATCTTGGTTTAATTGTAGACAATTTTGGTTAATCCAGGTATTTATGTGCTCTATACAGTGACACAGTGTGTCTATTGCGCTGTTGTCATACGGTTCGAGAGCCATATATATTTGAGTATCATCGGCATAGCTATGGTAGATCATGTTGTTGTTCTGTAGAATTTGGCCCAGAGATAGCATATAGAGATTGAACAGATGCGGTCCGAGAACTGATCCCTGGGGAACTCCGAATGTCATAGCCAACCTATCAGATTCATGATTACCAATGGTGACAAAGTAACTCTGGCCATGTAGACAAGATCTGAACCAATTAAGGACTGTCCCGGAGAGTCCTACCCAATTTTCCAGCCTATCTAGAAGTTTTCTATGATCTACAGTGTCAAATGCTGCACTGAGATCTAATAGAACCAGAACTGTTATCCTATCGGAATCAGTATTCAGCCGTATATCATTTAAAACTTTTATCAGGGCTGTTTCAGTACTGTGGTGAGGTCGGAAGCCTGACTGAAATTGGTCTAAGAGAGCTTGAGTTCACAAAATTGCTGAGTTGATTGAAGACAACCTTCTCAATGATCTTGGCAATAAAAGGGAGATTTGATAGAGGTCTATAGTTGTTCAATAAAGATGCATCCAGTGTTCTCTTTTTTAATAGGGGCTTAATGGCAGTTGTTTTTAGAGATGTTGGGAAAATGCCTGATTGCAGAGAGCTATTAACTATTTGCTGTAGGTCCATTGTTACAGAGTTAAAAATCATTTTAAAAAAGTCTGATGGCAGTGTGTCGAGACAACATGTGGAAGCTTTAAGATGTCGAACTGTTTCTTCTAGGGAGTTTTGACCAATTGTATTAAGTTGCGACATAATAACCAAGTTATGTCTTGGTGGTCGTAGTGATGGTGCAGTGTCCTTGTTAGACTGTGTAGTTCTGATGGTCCGTCTAATACTTTAAATTTTTTCACTAAAGAAACACGCAAATTCATTACATTTCAAGTGGACATGAGTTCTGATGCTCTGCTTTAGGGGGTTTGTAAGCTTGTTGACCATGGCAAATAGAGTGCGGGTATTGCTGATATTGTTGTTGATCATTCCCGATAAATGTAGCTGTCAGTCATTGTTGCGTAAGTCATTGTCGAAGCTACCAAGGCTTTGTTTATAGATGTCATAGTGGATTTGAAGTTTAGTTTTCCTCCACTTACTGTAACACGTCAACCTCCGCTTTCCTATATTCTCTTTTCAGGGCGCTTACCATCATGGTGTTTCTCCATGGTGTTTTCTGTTTGCTCATAGTTTTCTTTACCTTTACCGGTGCAACACGGTCCATGACATTCAATATTTTGGCATAAAAATTATCTAGGAGTACATCAACTGACTCAGCACTTACTGTTGTAAAGATAGCTATGGCTTCCATAAACTGAGCATTGGTACTCTCATTCATGTACCTTTTCTTAACAGAAATTGAGTTTACTGGAACATCCAGGGTGATCAGTGATTCAAAAAAGACAGAAATTATCAGACAAGGCCAAGTCTTTAACCATGCCAGAGGAAATATCGAGACCTTTAGAGATAACCAGATCTAGAATGTGGCCTTGAGTGTGTGTATGCTCTTTCACATGTTGAGTGAGATCAAAAGTGTCAAGTAGTGCAAAAAGTTCTTTGGCATTATTGTCCGTATTATTATCTATGTGGATGTTAAAATCCCCTGCAATAATAAACAAGTTATAATCAACTGATATAACAGAGTAGTTCTGCAAAATCATCAATAAAATTAGCAGAATATCGTGAAGGTCTG